>JAHKKF010510733.1:0-19363 GCA_019740295.1 Labeo calbasu | reverse complement strand
ATCTATCTATCTATCTATCTATCTATCTATCTATGTCTGTCTATCTGTCTGTCTATCTGTCTATCTATCTATCTATCTATCTATCTATCTATCTATCTGTCTATCTATCTATAATCTCCTGTAAGCATCACATACTTGGGGATCATTCAGACAGTCTTCACAAATCCAATGGCAGCTGTTAGTCTATTTTTTCCTTTAAGCTCTCAGTGACTGAACAGGACTGGCTGATCCATTCATTGTTAATAGAGGACTATTGTGGCCTAAATCTAAAATAGTGGCCAATTAGTAAGCAAGACTTAATTACTGACATTAACAAATGCATTAAATAACAGATTAGCAAATCATTAGGTATATTCAAATACTTAAATGTCATTTCTAGTGGTCAGCTGATATGGGTTTTTTAATGGCTGAAGCCAGTACAGACTTTCTGCAGGTTTTATGAATGTACATTTAAGATTTTTAAAAACCAAGCAAGGAAAATTTAAGAAATAAATTAAATGGAACAAAATATCATCTCTAAATAAATGTCTTGTAATCACAACACTTCTGAGTTTGAAAATCTTTCTCAGTATTTTTGTTTGTTTTCCAGTGCAAATGTTTAAAGACTTTTAAATCAAGATACATTTTCTTGAAAAGAAAAATGATGTAAGGTAAGACGTTTAGTTTTTATGAGAAATTGATCAAAATTAAGTGAGTTTATGATTAAAACATAAACATCTGTCATTGGGCTCAGAAAAATCAACATAATTCAAAGAGAAAACATTCTCATACCATATTTAATGATAGAAGTTAGTTCTTGTTTTATAACCCGCTTAATTTTGTCAATTTTCTCAGAAAACGAGACTTAAAGTGTTCAATTTGTATCTGAAGTAAATATATCCTGATTTAAGGATGTTAGATATTGGTATACTGGAAAACAAGACAAAAATACTGAGGAAGATATACTTTTTTTTTGCAGTTCACGCAACAACTGCAATGCTGTGACCTATGAATTTAAGGCTTTCTGCTCTTATTGAACACTTTTAATATTTTTAATATTTGGATTAAGACTTTTTAGTACCAGCATCATCCCAGCAATTAGTTAACAACCACTTATTTTATTTATTTGTTTGTTTGTTTGATAATTTAAAATAAAGTTATTTTAATTCTTTTACCTCAAAAACAACTAACTGTAGACCCCTAATACAGCCTACCCTGAAACTTAAAGGTGTCCGTGTGCATCCACAAGCAGAGCTCCTCCGCGTCGCAGGCGCACATCCACGGGTTCCCGCTCAGCCCGAGAGACCGGAGCCCGCCTAGAGCCATGAGGGAGCTCACGTTGAGTCTGCTCAGGTTATTCCTGCTGATATCCAGCATCTGAAGAGCACTGGCATGCGAGAAAGCCAGAGGGTGAAACTCTGAGAGCCTGGGGTTATCCGTGAGTCTCAGCATCACCAGGCTCTCCAGCGCGCTGAACGTCTGCTCCTCTATCCTACAGAAGGAATTGAAGGACAGGTCCAGATACGCCAGCTTCCTCAGGTTCCCAAATGTGGACTCGGAGATGTGTGTGAGGGAATTATTGCTGCAGTCCAGATAGGTGAGGTCGGACAGGTAATTGAGCTCGAGCGCGGGTAAATCAGATATGCGGTTGTTGGACAGGATGAGCTGGCGGGTGGTCAGCGGGAGTCCCGTTGGGAATCTGCGGAGGTCTTGTTCAGCGCACTGGACAACATGCTGGTCATCACACACACAGCGCCCCGGGCAGCCCGGGGGGATCGAGGACGTCACATGTACCAAAAGCACCAGGAGGATCTGTGCGGGGACACATGCTGTGGCGGCGAGCTTCATGAAGTCTTCGCGGTTTATGGATGCGCCGAGAACCTCCACTGAGAAAACAAGACCCTCTGATGTCCCCTCAGTGAGTGTGTGAGTGAGAGAGAGAGAGAGAGAGAGTGTGTAAGCGCTGCGCATCTTTCATTCATTGCTGTGGGACAGTCAGAGACCTGCTGGGTCAAAATGAAATGCGAAGGTGACGAAAAAAAAAGTAAAAATACACTAGCAGTCAGTAAAAGTTTTTTAATGTTCTGCACACCAAGCCTGCATTTATTTGATCCAAAATACAGCAAAAACAGTAATATTGTGAAATATTTAAAATAACTGTGTTCTATTTTGAATACATTTTAAAATGTAATTTATTCCCGTGATCAAAGCTGAATTTTCAGCATCATTACTCCGATCTTCAGTGTCACATGATCCTTAAGAAATCATTATAATATTTTGATTTGATGCTAAAAAAACATTTTACAAAATATTACTAAATATTTCTATTTCAGATAAATGCTGTTGTTTTTAACTTTCTATTCATCAAAGAAATTTGAAAAAAATGTAACAAAAAATCTAATAATAATGATTTCTGAAGGATCATGTGACACTGAAGACTGGAGTAATGATAATTCAGCTTTGAATTCACAGGAATAAATTACATTTTAAAGTACATTAAAGTTAGTTTAAAGAGTAAAAATATTTTTTTAAATTTACTGTACTTTGGATTAAATTAGTGCAGGTTTAGTGAGCAGAAGAGACTTCTTTAAAAACATTAAAAATCTTACTCTTCAAAACGTTTAACTGGTGGTTTAATAAGCATACTTCAAGTAAACAAAAGTAATTTGTTTATAATAATAAGTAACGTTTTAGGTTTTATGGATTGAACATAAATGAAAACTGTATTCCATTAGATGGTATAAAGTTAATACCAAACTACTGAAATACCAATAATATCTGTTTTGTATTTTTAGAAAATACGCTAACAACTATGAAAGCATTACAAGTAAAGTAATCAGATTACTTTTTAAGTAATTAGTAAAGTAACACATTACCTTTAAATTTAAACTTTAAATTTAAATTTACCATCATAATATCTGAGCTACATTTTCAAATAAGTAAAGCAAAAGCAATGTAATGCATTACTTTCCATGAAAAGTAACTAAGTAACGCAAAAGTAAAAGTAACTCTCCCCAGCACTGCTGACAACCACTAAAAAATACAGGTGGTAATGAGAAAACCTCATGATGAATCAAATCTCATGCATCACAAGTAGAATTTTAGTAAATATAAACATGTAGAAGGTGCACACTGTCACACAAATACTTAACACCATCATGGTAACACACGTGATAAAATAATGTAATAAACATTCATTTAACAACAGAAGATGTAACATAAAACCCTATAATGTACAGAACTGATAAGAAAAAAAAGAAAGTTATTTCAGTGAACCATCAAAGGGAAATGTGGGAGTGTTACCTCATGGGTTTTCACTGTAACTTATAAGATAATGTTCCTTTTAACTTCCAACTTTCAAAAACTGCAAATTTTAAAATATTTTCACAGTATGTCCCATTAGATTTATTACCATTTTTCATAGTCAGAGAACTTACGTAATTACGTAATTTTACCATTACTAATATATATATATATATATATATATATTTATTTATTTTTTACAGTGCATCAAGTATAAAGTAGCCTACATAAATAAGAGTGTACTTACTGTTTTTCCCCCTAACATATTTAAAGGTAAAAAATAAATAAATAAATAAATAAATAATAATAAAAAGAATGTTATCATGTTATCAGTGTTATGGTTTGTTTATACCATCTCACAAACAGTGGTCATACTGCACCCAAAAAACAAAAGACAGACAAAATAATAAGATTAGTCTTAAAATGTGCTTCATTTTCTTCATACAAAGTATTATTTTTGCATATATTTTCGCCAACCGTGCTTTTTTAGGAAATAATAATATAATGTATTTAATAATAATAATAAATAATAATATTTTTTTTATGTGTTTCAGGAATTTTCTTGGTTTACAGTTTTTGCTAATATGAACTAGTCAAAACTGAGGTCACATTGTCAAAACTTTTCACACAGTAAGCAAAACAAAAGACTGTGTGGACCAAACTGTAAATCATTTTTCCACACAAAATGCATTCAGTGACCACATCTTCCAAGAGCCCTTTTGTCAAATGTCCATCAGCTGTAAAGTACATTTTTTTTAATTCTAACACTGCTTTCAGAACTGTTAAAGCACTTTACAAATTGTGTGCATTTCTGCAGTAACAATATTCAACTTTTGCAAAAAATTAAATACTCCAGTTCTCTATAGTCACGTCATTCAAAGCTAACAGTCCTTGTGTTTCATTTGGAAAACACTGCTGCTTAAAACACCACATATACTGTAAATATTGATCACTTGAATTGAACATCTTTTGTAAAAGAAATTCTGTCCTTTCCAAACTGTTTATAGTGCAAATATATACTGAATATGCATTCACTTGGCACAGCTATTAGTTTGATAGACTGTGTGTAAAGTCTAATTGGCCAAGTTTCATGTTGGTAACCGCACCTGCTGCAGTCAGTCACAGTCGCCAAAGCAGCCTTCAACAACACTCCTAAAATGTCCTCCTTCTGTCCACTTCCATTACTGCAAACTCACCTGGTGTTTTCAGATGTTCTTCAGTCTACTCAGTGTCGCTTGCATTACTCATGCTGACATCTCAAAGCACTAAAATAATGAGAAACATACATTTACAATGAATAGGCTTGCAGTTCCAGGCCAACATTCAAAATGAATGTGCAACGCGAAATCTGTTGGGTAAAAAGTAATGCACGGTCCTTTTCCTGACTGCTGTAACATACTATAGTAAACAATGTTTGGTGTCATAAATTTGTGTCATTACAAAAGTCATAAAATTATTGCTTTTAAAAACAACCATCAAGAAATGGTTTGTCCTTAGACTTTTTCTTACTCATAAAACCGCCAAACCCACAGGAAATGAGAAGAGAACATTAGAATATGAGCATATATGACCCTGGACCGCTATTTATAGCAATAGCCAACAATACATTGTATGGGTCAAAATTATTGGTTTTTCTTTTATGCCAGAAATCATTAGGATATTAAGTAAGGTTCATGTTCCATGAAGACATTTTGTAAATTTCCAACCGTACATATCAAAACTTAATTTTTGATTAGTAATAGGCCTATGCATTGTTCAGAACTACATTTGGACAACTTTAAAGGCGATTTTCTCAATATTTTGATTTTATTTTGACCCTCAGATTCTAAATTTTCACAGCTGTAGCTCAGCCAAATATTATCCTGTCTGCTTTCAGGTGATTAATCTCAATTTAAAAAAATTGACCCTTGACTGGTTTTGTGGTCCAGGGTCACATATAAGAAAAAACAACCACATTAAAATAATATTAATATATAAAAAACTGTCCAACTACATTTCGCATTCGTTAATGTAGCATTTGTTTAGGTTAGTTATAAAGTCAAATAATATTCAAATACTCTTCATAAACGATTAAAATGATTAATTATTAATCTTAAAATACTCTATATCGTCCAGCGCACAAATATTTTCGACACCTATTATACTTGAGTGAACTGCATACGCAGCATAGCACCGTTGTAAAACTACACCCCCCATATGGCGCGAAAGCTGTAATGTCCCGGATATTGAGAGCGCCGGAAGAGAAGCAGGTGTCTTCCTTGGCCATCTTGTGGTTGTCCACCGTGAGCCGTTCGCTCGAAGCCTCGAAGAATCGGAGGAGAATCCCGTTGTTGGGGCGCCATCATGCCGGGGCATCTGCAAGAAGGCTTCGGCTGCGTCGTTACCAATCGGTTCGACCAGCTATTGGATGATGAATCCGACCCGTTCGAGATATTAAAGGCGGCCGAAAACAAGAAGAAAGATGCGGCCGCGTCAGGCGGCTCGAAGACGGCAGCTCAAGCCGCTAAACAGCCGAAGAAAGAGTCCCAAAAAGACAGGAAAAATACAGCGCAGGACAAGAAAGAAGACACCCAGGCTCCCGTGCCACTTAAGAAAGAGGGTATGTAGAAATTACACTCCTAAATATCGGCTGCGTGTCAAAACCTACCGAGCCTAGACAACATATTTGGACATTATAGACACGCTCCAACCCATAAACGCTTCTGAGTCAAAACGCGCCTAAAAACTGCTGACGCGAATCTCTCAAACGTGCCAAGTGAGTCTTGAAAACGCATATGGTGTGCAAAATGCTGTCTAGGTAGGAAGCACAGTAGAGTATGAGACAGGGCTGACTGAGTGAATGCTCGTGTGCATATAAACACAGCAGAGAGAAGTCAACATGGACAACAACAGCCTGAGCTGCTGCTGCTACTGCTCTTGTTGTTGTCGACGGTTAATGTTCGCTAACACAATATTCTGTCAGCGAAATCCCATTAGAGACGTTTTATTCACCCGTTTTGTTCCTTTGACATGTCAACATCACTATTCGATCACGATTTGACCAACTTGACTTTATTTATAACTGCGTAGCTGCTTTAGCCACATGCTAATCTGCTAGCTGACGCTCTATGTGAATATTGTGTGTTTTAGCATGTACTGTGCTGCTTTGCACATGGAGGAAACGTTGGCGTGTTTTGATGATATGCAAATACGTATGAGCGCACTTTCACTTTTTATTTCATAAGGCGTGTCGTAACGACAACCTGGATGTTGCAACTTAAATGTAGGCCAGCGTTGACCAGGTTGACTTGTCATTACATATAAATTAGTCGTTTTTTTATTTAGTTTGGGGTTGTGATCTTGTTTAAGTGACAAAATAAATGCAACCTGGTGCTTTAAGATTTGAACTAGTACCTCAAAATGCATCTTTAGACCTCAGTAGAGTTGATTCATGAACGGTGTGACCTTGGGCAAAACACTTAAATGATGTGCATTTACCAAAATGCTATCATTGACTAACCATCATGTTGTTCCAAACACTTACACATGTTCATTCTGTTTTTATTTTAAGTATGGACTACATGTGTAGTCTTTCTATTGCAACTCAAGCAATATATGCTTAAGTTAATTACACTACTAGAGAAATTGTTGAAATTAATGCTTTTATTTAGCAGGGATGCTTTAAATTGATCAAAAGTGATGATAAAGACATTTATAATATTAACAAAAGATGTCTATTTCAGATAAATGCTGTTCTTCTGAACTTCATTCATCAAAGAAACTTGAAAAAATTCTACCTAACTGTTTTCAATATTATTATAATATTTTTTTTGAGCAGCAAATCAGAATATTAGAATGATTTCTGAACAGTCGTGTGACTGGAGTAATGATGCTTAAAATTCAGCTTTGAAATAACAGGAATAAATTGCATTTTAAATAGTAAATATATTTTAATTAATTAATGCAGGCTTGATGAGCAAAAGAGACTTCTTCAGAAAACATGAAAAATCTTACTGTTAAAAAACTTTTGACGGGTAGTGTATATGTTATTTCAAGTAGAGCTTGAGTAGTATTGACACTTTAATGCATGTTTCCTGATATATAATAATAATAAGTGTACTGATTTGGATAAAATTATTTGCTAAATGTCTCAGAATTAGTCGTCTGTCAGATGGTGGAATCGCCCTTGGAGTGACACATGAATCAGTCAGATCTAAAAGCTGTAATTTTGAAATATGTGTGATTAAATCAAACAGTCATTTAATTATGTATGGACAAACTTGAATTCACAGGTTCTCAGTGTTGGACTGCTTTAATGAGTGTGTGAATATCTATTTTTAAGGCATGAGGAGGGTTGGCCGGAGGCCAGAGCAGCAGGGTCAGGCCAGTTCCCAACACCAGGGAGGTCAAGGAGAGGCTCGGCCTGGCGACAGGCGACCCGACAGACGACCTCCTCGTGAACGGCGCTTTGATAAACCAGCTGATGAGAAGCCAGAGGGTGGCGAGTTCTCTGTGGACAAGTGAGTGTTTGGATAAAAGAAAATATTTAACTGACAGCACTAGGGCTGACAACCTCACTTTAAAAAAGTCTTTTTAATAACCAATATTGATTCTTAATTTTAAAGAATTAATTTTTCAGTTAATGTCCAAACAGAACTTTACTAAACATTATTATTAGGCTGATTGTGATTCTTAAACCGTTGTAGAACCACCATGGCAATAAATCCCTTGAAATCCCTTTTAATCAATAGCTGAGCAACATTTATTGATTTTTGTAGCTCCAGATTGCCATTGTCTTTGTGCATGTTGTCCTCAGGGCGATCGGGGACAAGCCATCTAGAGGGCGTGGAGGAGGCCGTGGGGCCAGAGGTGGCCGTGGACGAGGCATGGGACGTGGAGATGGCTTTGATTCCCGGGGCAAACGTGATTTTGACAGACACAGCGGCAATGACAAATCGTAAGTGTTGAAGCCAGCTACAACAAATGGGTAAGTGTGTGTTGTTTACTAGTCTAACTGGAATGTCCTTCATGGTTTAGTCGACAGAAAGGAGAGGAGAAGCGTGCTGGGAGTGGCTCGCACAACTGGGGCAATGTGAAGGAAGAAACCAGGTAGGTTTGGAGATGTGAAGTATTTGAGGTTTGTGGTGTTGTATCAGATTGTTTGACATGACATGTTGACAAATGTGGGGGTTTCTGCAGGCCTTAAAAGGCCTTAAAGAGCATAAAGTCTTAAACTCATAAAGTCATGGCATTAAATGTTGCATGCATTGCATTAAAAATTCATCCTATTGTATATTTCTGTGTTGTTTTCCAGTACAAATATCAACATCAGAAAAAAAAATCCATTACATCAAGATTAATTTAGCTGAGATGCAAAAATATTTTCGGAGTAATGTAACAAAAGTGGGTTCATTTATCTTTTAGCTTGTTTTCTCTCTGAATTAAGCTGAACTTCACTTTTTGCAGTGTGATCAGAAGGTAGGTGGAGTAAAAATGAGATATAATTAGAGATATTCAAGCTTTAAGCTATTTTTTTTGTAACATGAATTAGAAAGTAATGGAAATCTGTTGAACGCTGTTTCCAAACTTTGAAACTCAAGTCATTTACATTTGGCGAACATGATGAGTGATTGTATTCCCATTCAATCTATTCCTTAAACTGTGTTTACTTTGTCTTAAAGTCTTAAATTAACCATCGTAAAACCTGCAGAAACCCCTAATGTGTCATACAGAAATATTGCAATTATCTAAAACACTTTTGAATTTTACATTTTTTTTTTTGATTACATTTTGACATGTAATTTTTTTCCACACTACTTGTGCTCTGAACATGAGTAACACCTAAAATTGAAAAACTTGGTGGGCTGGTTCTAGTCGGGGAGAATTACCATTACTTGACATTTTAGATGTATGAAACATTGCTTCAGCGGTTTAGTGTGATCATATCAAGCGTTCCCCTGATCTAATAATGCTTTCTGACTTTGACAGTGAGCTCGATCAGTCTGCAGCACCGGAGCCTGCTCCTGAAGGTGAAGAGAACGCCCCTGCCGACTCTGAAAACAAGTGGGTCAATGAGAATTCTGTTCAGAACATCGAAAAAATGTCAGTATCTCTGACTAGATGTACAAAGAACATGCCGTTTTATTGTTGCGTCTGTGTAGGGAGAATGAAGTGGAGGAGGTGAAGGATGAAGGTCCTAAGGAGATGACACTGGATGAGTGGAAGGCCATGCAAGACAAGGAACGGTCCAAAGTTGAGTTCAACATCCGCAAGCCCAACGAGGGTAACGACGGTCAGTGGAAGAAGGGCTACGTTCTGCACAAGTCAAAGAGTGAGGAAGTTGGCACGGTAAGTTAAAGTAGTACATTTTAAAGTCTTGTAAATTTTTATGGTTTCAAGTCTAATATCACTTTGTGTGTTTCCAGCGGCATGCTGGATCTGTGATTGAAGCTGGAGATGTTGATCCTGACTCATTCCACAAGGTATCTGGCCCTTGTGTCTGATTTGGTTTATCACCCTTTTGGTAACCTTTGAAATTGTTGGTCTGTAGTTAACCTGAACTCAAATTTAATTAACCTATTACAGTGCCAGAATATATGGCTGTGTACACACAGTGACAGATTAAAAGATGATAATTTTGTAAATAATTAAAATGAGTGATCTATAATAATACAACCAATTTTAGTCATTAAGAGATTAATTTGTGTCATACAGACATTATGTAGTTTGTATGAGCAGTGCATTAATTTGATGAGTCACAGATGATGTAGGCCATTTCACAAATCTCAGTGCTTTTATGATGCACAATTAATTTAAGCACAGTCAGTTACATCTTAAGATGGATCTTATGGATTAAGAAACTTGAGCTAACGTTATCACGTATAACAATCCGCTTCAAAATTAAATAGCTAATTACAGTACTTTTGAAAAATGCCAATCCTATACA
Organism: Labeo calbasu; assembly: GCA_019740295.1. Lineage (NCBI taxonomy): Eukaryota > Metazoa > Chordata > Actinopteri > Cypriniformes > Cyprinidae > Labeo > Labeo calbasu. The sequence goes on along the minus strand of JAHKKF010510733.1, from coordinate 9,156 downwards.
AATTCTAGAAATGGTGAACAGTAATTTTGAATTACGTTACTCATTTTATGTATTAGATCTTTTAGTCATTTTGCTGGCTTGGCTGTTTCCTTGATTTTAATTATATGATGCCATTATGTTGCTGTCAAATTAAAATTTAACAATTCTTGTAATTTTGTGGCCAACAAATTACTGTGCAGCAGAAGTTAACCTTTAAATTTAAAACATGGAAGAAAACATATTTTGAGAGGTACATTCTGCTTTACACTATTAATGTTTGTCACAGTTTCTTCCAGTTAAACTGAACTTTTATTTTGAAGGGTTGTAATGAAGACATTTCATTTTGTAGTTAATATTGCGATTTGATTCATTATATGGCCTACTTGTAATTTATTCATCCAAATTCTGTAAATTCCATTCTTATGATAGGATTGAATGGTTTTGTCCATGTTTTCCGCATTGTGGAAATCTAGCTGAACTCCTCACAGCCTATCAAGAAAGAAATTTTATGTGGAATTGGGAATGATGTTTAGTTCCTGAAGCTGATCCCATAATATTTCTTCTTAAAGGCTGAAGAGGGTGGAGATCACCACTTCCGTAAGCCCGCCAATGACATCACCTCCCAGCTGGAGATCAACTTCGGAGACTTGGGTCGGCCGGGACGCGGTCGTGGAGGTTCTCGTGGAGGCCGTGGCGGTCGCGGTGGTGGTGGTGGTGGTGGTGGTGGCGGCGGCGGCGGCGGCGGCGGGGGTNGGGGGGGGGTGGTGGTGGACGGCCAAGCCGAGGTGGAGGCAGATCTGAGAAGGTAAATGACACCACAGATAAGTTCTGATGTTTGTGTATGGAAATGTGTGGCAGATACTGCGTACATCAATTAAAACTCTAGTCTGCCCCTGAAACCCATATCACTGTGCTTTTATGTAACTTATACTATAATATATGCTATAATATCTAGTGTATATAGTAAACTGTTATACTATAATAGCTATTATAAACAAAAATATGTTTTAAAAAAAAATTTGTTTTAAAGTGAACACAATTTACTTAGACTCCAAATGCAAAACTAATGACTACAACACTTTGTTGTAAAATTCAGTCCATTCCATTGAGTGTTACTGGATTGGTTCTGTTGGTTGTAAAGTAGTACAAAAAGGCTAGACTATAATAAGGTAATATAAATATTTAAATATGTTGACTTTCCTATGTGTTATTTATGGAAGCCTGTTTCTACCACTGAATAGAAAATGAAAGTAATTCTGATGTTTTTTTTTTCTTGCAATTTATATCTTGCAATTCTGACCTTTCTCGCAATTGAGATTACACAGTCAGAATTGCGTGATATAAACTTATACTTATGAGAAATATAAGCTTGCAATTCTAAATTTTGTCTTGCAGTTCTGACTTTTCTTGCAATTGTGCGTTTGTATCTCAATTCTGATGAAAAAGTCAAAATTGCAGTTGTATATCATGCAATTCTGAGAGAAAGTCAGAATTAAGTCACTGTTTGCATTTTTTTTTTTTTTTTATTCAGTGGTGGAAATGAACTTAGTAGTTTTATTTGTGTTTTTAAACTTAATGATTTGCATTGGATGGTTGCAAATGACTTTACCAAAAATATTTCTGACTGGCCAAAAAAATGTTTTTAATATAATTTTTTTTTCTTTATTTTGTGGTTTAGGTATTTATTTTTTCTATTTTTCCACTTGTTACCTGTCATGAATATAGCCATGATAGATGGCATGGTGCTTAAATTACAATCAATTAAATGAGTGACAGATGCCTAATACACCAGCTGTTGTCTGTCCTTGATCACCTGTTGCTCTTAAACCAGACTTCTGAAACTTTTGTCATTTACTCACCCTAAAGTTGTTCCTGGAGGTCAATAGAAACCAGAGGCTGGTCTTTAATCACAGACTTTTGGAAGTTTTATCTGACATGCTCATGGCATAAGATGCTGTGTGCATGTCAGGGCTCTACAGTGCAACCATTTCAGTCACATTTGTGACTAAAAACTACTGCGTGTGACTATGAAAAAATGTTTAGGAGCACCACAGATGCGATCAGCATACGTGTTTGCGCTGAGGGGAGCTTCAAAGGTTTCTACGTGTTTCAATGTTGAGCGTATCACAGACATCTCACAAATCCTTTCATAAACAGTGTAGAGATTGATTGTGCAGTGTAGAGAGCTTCCTTGATTGTTTTTTTTTTTTTTTTTAAAGAAGATTGTAAATGAGATTGATTCAATACAACAGTTAAATAAACAAGTTAATATTAAATGACTTGCATAGTCTGATTATAACACTATTGCCTAATATCGTCATTAAAAATCGTTTGAAACAAGTCACAGCTGAGCCGCGGCGCATCTCTATTCAAGCACAGCGGTGTTTCGTTTATGAATGAATGTTCATTTTTAAACGAATCCAGTGAGTCAGTGATTCAATTTCCCTTTCATAAAGACATTCACCTGCTTCATTCCTGAATGAATCAGCCGTTCAAACGAATCAAATGAATGATTCACTAATTAAATGAGTGACTTGCCGCCACCTACTGGCAGGCTTAGTTTCATTTTTAAAGGATCTTTTCAGTTATTTAATCATTTAATATTTCTGTATTCAAAATTTAATATTTAAAACATTAACCTCAACTTGAATTTGAGTTTGATTGCACTCATGTCACCTCTGAGCCTCATTAAACATGAAAATACACCTACGAGCCACTTTTGTGGTGTTCTGTGTCACCTCTGTATTACAATGAAATTTTAATACTGATTTCATTTGATTGGTAACTTATTCTACTTGTTATTCTGTTTTTAATTTTAAAAAGCGTAAATATAGTTTTTAAAAAATTTGACATACTTTTAATAAAGTTAGAAAAATGCCATTACAAAGGTAAAAACAATTCCCCTTTAAATCACTTTAAAGAATCAAATATCACCTTGTAAAGCGAAGGCTAATTTTTGATTACTGATTAGGAAGTGCTCCTAAAATTTTGACACTCCTAAAAAGAAAAGTGTAGAGCCCTGCATGTGTAGAAGCGTCCGATATCTTATATTTTCCAGATTTCACTCATTTTGTAGTTGTTTAAATGTCTTATGTGCAGAAAGAGGCAATATATGTACATCTGTTAATAGATGATTGTTTCGAGTGTTGGCTTTTATGCTTCTGTGTAGTCCTGAAGTCTGTTGTTTCTGATTTTGACAGGGTGGAGGTGTTTCTGTTCCCAACGTGGATGATCCCGAGGCTTTCCCAGCCCTGGCTTAAACCTCCGCTCCGCCACCGAATCTTCGTCCAGGCCCCCTCCCCGCCCCTCCTCTTCGACGCTTGCATGCTTACGGATTGTTCGACCATAGAAATCAGAAAAGCGAAATACATGAGACTGTCATCCATACATACACTGAGAACTGACTTTTACCTGCGGGAAAAACACAAAAAGGACTTCTTGTTACACTGAAGCAAATTATGGGTAGAGGTTTTGTATTTAGAGACATGATAGCAGGGATTGTTCATACAGTATTTTTTCCCTTTTTTCCAGAGATTATGCATTCGCCATAAATATTTTTTTATTGCTGCTTGAATGTATGCATTTTCAAGATAGAATTCGAAGTGTGTTGTGAACGCTTAATCGAGTACTCTCTCTCAATGGCTCTACCAAAAGCAGAACGTTTCGTTTTTATGATTTTTGGGTTTTTTTTCTCCACCGAGTGAGAATACAAGACTTGTAGTGATGATTTTACTATTAACATATATACATGAGTAATGTATATTGACTATTTTAAATGTTTTGAAAGAAGCTCTAAGGTCAAGCTACCCACCTGTTATTTGGATTTCCTTTTTTTTCTCCTTGACCGGTAGCAAGAAGCAAATGCGTCGTCTTGATCTTGCTTTGGTGTTTTCTGTCGTCCTCTGCTGGACCTGTGATATTAGTATGCATAGTTGTCTTTGTTCCTCAGAGAGATTATTTCCTCATCTTGTTTGAAGCACCCAGGGCTCAATGTAGATCCAGGCTGGTCCTTGCAAGTCATACAAGTTCATCTCTTAGAAACCTTAGGACCACTTTTGGAAGTGTATACATGGGTGATTTGTGTGTGTGCGTGCGTGTGTGCGTGCGTGCGTGTATGAGAGCGATAACCTGTTTTTAAAAACTCGTCATCTGCCATAAGTTTATTTTCCTGAGCTTAGATGGTAAGTTTCAGCAAGTCATGTTCTTAACATGAAGTTTTATTGACTTTTTAGTGAGTTTTCTCTAGCTGAGGTTGTTGACATATCTTGCACTTAGATTATGGTGACGTTTGAAATATAGCTACTAAGCACGTGGTCTATTTGCATCAGTACCATTTGTTTATTTTTATTCCTTCTGTGATCTTTGCTGTGTTTTTATTTTTAATTATTACTATGATGGCACTACTGCTTGCGTTTTCTGAAAAAAAAAAATAATGTGTAAATCAGGGTGGGACAACAGTGTGCTGCGAAAGAAAAGTTGGAACCAGCTTCTTATGTATGTGAAATAGCGAGACCTCCAAGTGTGATGACCGATGTACTCTGTATTCATAGGAGGAGGGACAATAAAATGGAAGACGACACTAGATTGAGTCCAGGTTTGTCTCTTCTCACCTTTAGTCTCTGTTTTGCCCCATCGCTTGTATTACAAACATGTCTGCAAATAAAATGCTTTTGTTTAGTCAGTGTTTCCTATGCAATAAAATAGGTTGGAAAACATTGGTAGCATAAAATATCATGCACTATAGTCTCAATAACAAACCACTTGTATTCATTTCTTTTAAATAACTTAATAGTAACTACCCACTTTTTCAGCAGTGCTGGATCTGAAGATGGTTTCACTTATTTGCATTTGCCCTTTCTCCCATGCTTGATACCTAACTGTGGTAAATCAACATTACAAATTTGTATGTAGTTTGTATATAATTTGTTTATAAAATAAGGCCCAAGCCCAAAATGACTACACACTTTTATTTTAATGGTGGTGAATTAAGCAAATGCACTCTAAAAAGCCATTGCATCTCAGGTGAAAAAAGGCAGTGAAGTTTTTGGTAGAATACGGAAAGTTTAATTCAGAGTTATGTTAATTCAGAGCGCTGTCTTTGAAGATCTGGTGAGACATACAATAATAAATGCATCTCCACCTCAGTGAAACATGGGAAAACAGGAGAGCTGCTTCACTGGGAAAAAATTGGCGTGTAGGCTTGCTTCCAACAATTGACAAGTTTTCTCAAGAGGAATGATCAGATACTATGTTTAACAAGATAATACTCCTGCCCACAGTGCAAAGACTATCAGGCTCATATCAGAGTCTAGATTTGAAGCCTATAAAGTATTCTGACTCACAATAAACAAGCTAACTAGGAGACAATTTGTCTGCTAGTTTAACCACATGGCTTTATCTACAGTTGCAATTCAGTTACAGTGCAATTCTATGCAAATGGTAAAACGTATATCCTTTAGCTGACAACACATTGTAAATCACCCCATTGGCTGTTCTTACAGGAATCTCTTGTTTACTGTTATTGTATTGTTGTCACAAACATATTTGTTTCAGTAATGTTTAAACTATTGCCTATCTTACTTGAAATATTAATGTCTAAAATACTTTAAATTTATGTTTTCTGAGTAAACACATGGGTCATTCCGGGGATTCGGTGCCTTTTGTGTCCCCAGTAAAGATCATGATATGATTGCCTTAAAATTTTCAGCAGCATCAAGTTTAAAGTTGCCTTTGACGTAAATAACACCTTTTGAACTTTTAAGCATATTTAAGTTTTTATAAAAATTATTTTTAACCACCAAATATTACCATTTTCCTATGTTACCAGGCCTATGTCTGCAATTTTAAATATTAAATATTCAAAACAAACAAAATTAAATATTCCAACTATTTTAGCTTGTCCTTTGAGATATTGTCCACCCTGTTATATTTGTCTACTGCCCCTTTAAATTGAAGTTGGAAAACAAAATTATATCAAACGGCATCATTTCATTGGAGGGAAAACAACTGGGGAAGGTGAGTGAGAGCCTCTGTTTTGTTAATTGTATGTTTTTACTTATTTTATCCTTCCCAGGCTGGGAAAAGATCCCAATTTGATGTTGTCAACGTAAACATGTGCACCCTGTTAGGGGGAATATGAAAAAAGCAACTAGAAATTCTAAGTTGTGTCGGCGGCAATAGTGCGTTCACGACGACTCGAGTTCGATTCCCTCTTCGAGGTCCTTTGCCGATCCTGCTCCCCTCTCTACTCCCAGCTCTTTCCTGTCATCTCCCTACTGTCCTATCGCAAAAAAAAAGACATTAAAAACCCCCAAAATATGTTTTAAAAAAGAGAAATTCTTAGTTGTAAAAGTAGCATTTAAACAAACAAACATTAAATTCTTTATTTGACAGACCTACTGTGTTAGCATTTTTTTTGCTCAGGCTTAGTGTAATGGCTGATTTTAGGTCAAAATGTCCACTCTGTTAGTGTCACGTTTTGTTAGGGACACATTTAATAAAAAGGATCCTTACATTTATATACCTAAGGTTAATCAAAATTATTTTTCACATGTTTTACAGCGCTCTATCATAATTACACAAGAACTGGTTTACAAAAAAAATCATATTTATTGAGTGTCATTATGATGTCCAAAAGGCACCGAATACTATGTATGACTGAAATAGCTGCCCAAGAGGCATTTCAAAGATGGCCACCGATTGACTTGCCTAAAAGAGACATTGACCTATAACCCCAGTGGTTTTCTTTAATATATTATGATTTTTTATGATACATAGTGATTTATAAATGCAGTGCAAATCAAATTTGCTTATAAAATAAGATGAAGAACCAAGTTAGTTAAATGGAAAAAATCACAGATTTTATTTATGAATGTTTTATTTTACTTATTTAGTCCAGTTCGCCGACACAAATCGATTATTTACACAATTTTATTTCTTAGAATGAGGTACTATGAGCTGCAGAACCAGATGTGAAACCAGCGACTGTAACTGAAAACAGCAGCTCGGTAGGCGATGTTCATTTTTTTGGCCACCAGATGGCCACAACGTACCTCGTATTGAGATTCAAGATTCATTTGTGAGAACAAAGCCTTGATGTTTTTTTGTGAACTGTCCCTTTAAGTAGCTCGCTGGTGTTTGGCATGTGACCCCTTTCCGGCAGTGCACTTCAAGTTTTAAAAAAATTCCATGACAGTGGAACTATTCGTTTTATATATTTAATATTTAATGAATTTGCTTTACAAAATAGGATTAAATGAAAAAATAGATCATTTGTAGGGGCGTACCTGACGAATTAAAGAAGTCTGAAATTTTGGTGATTGACTGATTGAGTTGACCAATGAAATCGGTGGTGGGGCGGGGTTTGCTCTTAACCGGTTTGGAAACCACGCGAGTAGGGTATAAGGATGTCCACTTCCTAGTGAAGTTTACCCCTTATTGTCTATCAGTGGGAGTGTCTTCATTTCATCACAGCCCTCCTGTGGATACACTTGCACACTGCAACTCAAATGATGGCGGATTGAATGTGTGTATAATAAACTTCAGGTGAGAAAGACAATCGTAATGGTGAGAACTATTTAGCATAAGCTGCAGTAAATATAATACATAATATGAACGTTGTATAATCAAACGAGTGGTCATAGTAATAGTTCAGAGTAATATAAAGCCGTGGTGTCCTGATTCATCGTAACCTAAACTGTTCTGACATGTTTTACTTTCACTGAGGTTCATATTTGTCCGCCCTCACCTGTTGTTTTAGCTTTCAAGTCGCTACTTGCTAACTGTCAACATGATACTTTGTGATATAGATATTTTGTTGCATATAAACTATAGTTGTACTGCCATACCTATTCAGAAACTAAAGAGGTGAAATGAAGTGAAAACAAAACTAGGTTTTACTAAACGAAACTAAACTAGCTGAACAGGACGTGTATTTCTTTCCTTGTTTAAATACAGTTTTAAATAACCATAAACAAACTTTTTACTAAACTGCATGACCATAAAAGAGCTTGCCCCATTGATGAACCCATTAATGCCAGCCCACTGCTATTTATTGTGCTGAGACTGGTAGGTAAGGTTTACCATGTTTACTGTTTTACAGCTTTTCAGACGAGTATTAAGTGTTTCTCTCTTTCTCCAGAGCAGAAATGAGTGATCATCTCCTTCACCCACTGACCGTCATATGTGCGGGATCCTGTTTCGCCTTCTCTGGCCTGTTTTATAAACTATACTCAGATAAAAGACGAGAAGTACAGAAGCTGAAGGTACAGTAATGATTTACACATCACTGCTAGCAAAGAAACAGAACGGTTGAACTCTGATGCAGTTCAGTGTACAATGTAAATACCTTAGAAAAATAGATATTCAAATAAGAAAATGTTCATTTTACTGATGTCTACAAAAATGGTCACGTATGTTACTAAACAAACACCCCCAAAAACTAAAAAAATGGTTTATGGCAAAACCATGTGACCAGCATCATGTGATGTCATTCTCTGTGGCCGATACATTATGGTCACATTATTATGAACTTCCTCTTAATTATTCTATATTTGATTTCCAGTGAACTCTTGTCAAGCTGTCTATTAATTGCCCGTCAGCCATGTTGGATACATTGTTATAGGCTGCAATATTTTTATGACTTTAACTCAAATAAATATTACAATTGGAGGTTAACCTGATCAAAAAACAACATTTGGTTGGCCATATAAGGCCTGTCATTGAAATTAAGAGCCAAAATGGTAAAATTATCAACAGTGTTACCTGTAAAGCCATACAGTTTGTTCGTAACATAGTTGACAAACTCACTATAATGGAGATTTTCTTTCTTTGTAATATCAAAATGGTTAATGATTAAGTTTGAAAACAAGATAAAAAATACCAACTGAAACCAAGAGTAGTTTACTGAGAAAGCAGATTTTTGTTTTTATGAGGAAATGTGCCCTAAATATAGAATGACTCATATATGGGTTACTTTGAATGAAAGTGAAATAAATGGATTCAGCTAAATGCCAAATTGTAAGTTTTATAAAAGTGTGCACATCCAAAGAGCTGCTGTGAATTTGACATTTCCTCCACTTTACAGGAGATACCAAACTTTCAGCCAGACCACCACCTACTCAGGATTCTGAATTCGTCGTCCAACAAGAGACTTCATTATGTTGCTGTAGAAGGTAA
>JAHKKF010510732.1:0-19733 GCA_019740295.1 Labeo calbasu | reverse complement strand
CGAAATGATGCTGTATTTGCCGCAAAAGTAAGCCCAACACCATACTAATTGTGGTCTAAAACCAGGTGTTTCAGTTTCATTGTCCAACCCCTGTATATTTGTAGCAATAGCCAATAGCCAACAATACATTGTATGGGTCAAAATGATACATTTTTATTTTATGCCAAAAAAAACATTATCATATTAGGTAAAGATGTTCCATTAAGATATTTTGTAAATTTTCTACTAGGAATATATCAAAACTTAATTTTTGATTAGAAATATGAATTGCTAAGAACTTCATTTGGACAATTTTATCAATATATATTTTTTTATTTACAGATTTTCAAATAGTTGTATCTCGGCCAAATTTTGTCCTATCCTAACCCGTGCATCAATGAAAAGCTTATTTATTCAGCTTTCAGGTAATTTATAAATCTCAATTTCAGAAAACTAACCTTTATGACTGGTTTTGTGGTCCAGGGCTATATATGCTAATATTTGGTCCTCAAGAAACGTTTCTTATTATTATCAGTGTTGAAAAACAGTTGTGCTGTTTAATATTTTTGGGCAAACCATGATTTTTTTTAGGGCTCTTTGACGAATAGAAAGGTCATAAATAACATTTACCACAGCATTTTAGAAACCTTTTGTAACATTATAAAAGCCTTTATAGAAATCAGTCATTCAGTTTTGTCAGTCAGTTTTGATCATATTAATGCACCAGGAATATAATTTCTTTAAAAGAAAGAAAGAAAGAAAGAATCTAGTATTGTTTACTTGTAGTATGAGCAATATTACAAGAGTAGCTGTATTCACAGCCATATCGCACGGCTATGAGTGGATTCAAATCTCAGTTTGACAGTTTAACAGCTGAACACAAGCCTCTGTTACTAATTTGAAAACGTCACTTTAGAACTGATAACGAAGAAACGTTAAGTTGCTTCATTGAAAGTTTATTGTATTTAAAAGCTCACTGTATTATTTTGAGTATTATGAGAGAGATGGACTGTGCGAGTGTGATTACCTGCATCTGATACAGCATTCATTCTTTAGCTAAAGGCTGGGACACACCAAGCAGATGGTCGGCCATTGGCCAGTGTTTGTCTGGCTAATTTGTTTGGTGTGTTTGGTGGGGTGTGTTGTCAGCGCTCGTCGGGCTCATATCGGCAGGAGTTTGCCCGATTCAACATGTTAAAACAGCTTCAGGGCCGTTGGCACCAGTGAGAACTCTGACTGGACGTTCAGTTTAGCGAATGAGCGAAAGTGATGTACATGAGTAAATGAAGGCGGCGCAAACAGAAGACTGTTCTAATGTTGCGTGATTTTATCCAAGCATTTCAATATCTGAATATTTTCATAACAACATGAGCCGCTTAAAATGAATAAAGTTATCAACATAACTGATATTCAAAATGGTAAGCAAGTGCTGTTTTATGTACGTTTTGTATATCTGCGCATAGCTCATATTTCCTTTTTCGGTTCCTCCTTTTAAATGACGAAAATATACTATTGATAGCTGCTGAACTGCTAATTCCTCTCATGCAGGCACAGAACGCACATGTTAATTTGCAGCCAGATGTAGTCTGTGCAGTCTGTTCAAGTGTAGCTTTTTGGTTCAGACGCTGCCGACATGAGGCCACAACACCGTCGGCTTTTGTCGCCACTAGTTCTTCGAAGTCGGCTTGGTGTGTCTTGACCTTAAGTCTCATATTCACAATAAAACATTAGTTTGAATGTCCGCTGAAGAGAGCATATTTTTGTCGTACTATCCTTTCATCTGTTAAGGGTGATTTCCGATGACAGTTCTGCTCAGTGGATTTGTTGGCTGTATCTTACAAGGTGTTGTTGAAAGTAAAAATAGCTTTCTTGTTTACAACCCTGTTTCAGTCTCTTTCAGTATAAAAGTCTTTATTGCTGACTCACTCATAAAAACCATCTAATGGCGGAACAATGTGACTAAAATCACCATCACGTACACACACAGTTTCCCAATACTAAATACTACTATTATTTATATAAAATATTATTTATTGAATAATAATATTTAATAAACAACAACAGCCATCATAAAAATTGCTTGGCAATTCAGTCAAAAGTACAAAAGCAGCGCTCTGAAATACAGCATTAAATTTACATAAAATATGTGATGAGATTTGCCCTCAGCCAAAACGTTTTCCTCTTGAACAAATAACAGATTAATGAGACCAAACATTGCCCATTAGATTTGCCCAAAATAAATTATATCTCAAGTTTAAAGGAACACTCCATTTTTTTTGAAAATAGGCTCATTGTCCAACTCCCCTAGAGTTAAACAGTTGAGTTTTACCGTTTTCGAATCCATTCAGCCAATCTCCGGGTCTGGCGGTAGCACTTTTAGCATAGCTTAGCATAGATCATTGAATCAGATTAGACCGAAAGGATCTCGCTCAAAAATGACCAAAGAGTTTTGATATTTTTACTATTTAAAACTTGACTCTTCTGTAGTTACATCGCGTACAAAGACGGACGGAAAATGAAAAGTTGCGATTTTCTAGGTCGATATTTTCTAGGAACTATACTCGAAACTCTTTGGTCATTTTTGAGCGAGATCCTATGCTAAGCTATGCTAAAAGTGCTACCGCCAGACCCGGAGATCGGCTGAATGGATTCGAAAACGGTAAAACTTAACTCTAGTGGAGTTGGACAATGAGCCTATTTTCAAAAAAAGTGGAGTGTTCCTTTAACCACTATAGAGACATCAGAGTCAGCAGCAAATTCCAGAAGATCTGGCTGAGGTGGGGCTGCTCTCGACGGGATCATGAGTGCTGAATGGCCACGGTCTGTTTACATTAGCCGTATTTAGCTGCTAAACTTGCTAACTAGTACATTGTTAAGAAAGGTGATTTGCAAAGATGCATAAAAACCCTTATACTCACTTCTGCTGTAGGTGAAGCTGCATCACGAATGATTCGCGCGAACATAGACGCATTTATGTAGATTGCCGGGTGCATTTCCTTCTAAAACGAAAGTAATGTTAATCCCCTGTTAATCCTCCTAAATGACGACTGCTATGTTCATTATTACATCCAACTACAGAACACCTCAATCACTTAAACAGAGGCATTGTTGTCTTCCCTTGCAGACGGAGTCAGACTGTTACAGCTCAGTCAGGGCGGGTCTAAGGTAAGACGGTCATGTCAGTCAACTATCGTGAGAGCGGACGTCACTCCGACGACCCCTTTGACAAACCACATTTTTGAAGTCTAAACAACAACATTCTCACCCCACACCACAACTCTTAAAACTACATTCATTACAACTCCTAACACTAGAATATTACACCGCTGGAAAAGGCTCTCAGCCAATCAGATACATTTGAATATATATATCTATTGTGCTTCTGCTTCGAGGCACTATAGTGGTGAAATTGTTACTTAAAATGGCAAAATACACAAAATAGCTTTACGTAATGGCTCAGTTTCACAAAAGAATTAAATAACAAGGATTAATTGAGCCTCTTGTTGTGTTTTCATTATGTAAATGAGGTTGACGAGCTCTCATGCTATTTTCTCCTCTCTCGCTGCCGACAATCAAGAGTCTCATCAACTACAGCACACGGACCAACTGCTGATTAACAGGTGTGTGCGTGTCCAGTAATAGAGTAGATACAGCACAGACATAAGTAATAAATCCTGATACAGTAGATGTGGTGATCTGAGATATAGACCTAAATCTACTGTTGCCTACATACATAATGTTAGAGATGAGAGACAGACGGAAGCAACAGAATATGAACATGCAGCTGTAATGGAACAGACATTAGTGTTTGATACGGAACAGAAGAGTGGGATTGCGCACGGGGGAAAGTGTGTCGTTTATTTTCGCCGCTGCCCAGGTGTGCTGATCAAAATGAGTAATGAGAGAGTTAGTAGAGCAGCACCTCAGAGAATACACTCACACACCATGCATACATGCAAACACAAAACTCACAAAAGAGAATTACAAACAAAATAAAAGAATTCCACTAAGCTATTCTTTACGGTAGACGGCGAATACTTTAATCACTGTGTTTATTAAAACATTCAAGAAAGTTTGCATGTGACATGGGAATTGAACCAATGAACTTGTTGTTGCAGCTCCATCCCCTCACAGCTGAGCTACAGTAACCCTGTTTGTCCGTTATGTCCGCTACAGCATTTCTAGACCGCAATAAATTTCTTCTTTATGCCAGAGTATTTACGCTCATGATACATGATGTGTGCATTTGGCACCGTCCTGTTTGCATTTGTGAAATTTGGCATCGAGCCCCTGGAAAATGGATCTCTTGCACCCAAGGGGTCTTGAGGTCTCCTCGCCATTTCCTCAGATAGATTTTAGATGGTACACATAAGCCCTGCTGCAAACAAGCATGGGTGCTTCCTTTCTTACACACATTTCAGCACCGTCCCATTCCAAAACGTCTGCACGGTGGAAAACGTCACCTGTTATTCCACCGTGCACTTAGATGATTTATTCCATCCAGAGATCTATTTGTGATGATACGAGGGTTCACATGCAATCACGTAGACACATATTATATTGCATGGATGATGTCATTACATAACAATAGCTTTATTAAGATACACTGTTGATGTGTGATTGTAAACCACTCATGCATATTTACCATGTGGTGTCACAAAATGTTGATGACTACATGATAAAGTCTGGTAGATGCATTAGCTTAAAAAAAAGACATGCACTTATACAGAAGTGGGTTCTGTGAAATTCTTTCTTTCTTCTGCCTTTTGCAAATGATGCAACAATTTGGAAGAGATGATGTTCGGTTTGATTTTCGCAGAAAACATGGACAGTAAGATGCTTTATGCCTCACTCAGACCAACTGCTATGATTAGAAACACTTCGGGCCTCATTCATGAAACACGATCAGAACAAATATCTACGTAGACTCGTCTCTCTCTCTCTCTGCCTCTCTCATCCTTCACTGTAAAACAAATCCTGTTAAATGTAAACTGGCAACTATGCCAGATATTCACTGGGGTGACATTTTGGTGCTTGCATGTTTTACAGTACATAAATAAGTATTTCATTACCTGTTTTGAGTTCATATATCAACATTTCAATTACAAAAAGCTGCTCTGTAAAATAAAATTTACTGATGACCGCTGCAATAATACAGGTGGTGAAATGGAACATTAAATGATAAATTAAGTTTTTTTTTTTAAATTGGCATTGCAATGAACAATTGCTAATCAACATACAATGCAGCAAGTGTAATATAAAGCACTACACAGCTACTTTTTCTTATTAAATTTTGATGCGTCACAAGTTTACTGTCAGTTATAAATGACAAAAATTGGAACAATTTTAACAAGATTTTATTGTATACGTACATGTATTGTCTTAAATATACTATCACCATTATTTATTTCTCTAGATTTTTAAATAAAAAAGACATCTCTTATGGTTACCAATACAGTAAATGAGTGATGTTGTTAAATAATATTAAAATTTATCATAAAATGTAATATATTCCTGTGATGCAAAGCTGAATTTTCAGCATCATTACTCCAGTCTTCAGTGTCACATGATTCTTCAGAAAGCATTTTAATATACTGATTTGCTGCTCAAGAAACGCTTCTTCCTATTATCAAAGTTAGAAATCATTGTGCTGCGTAATACATTTGGGAAAACTGTTATATTTTTTCAAGAATCACTGATGAATAAAATGTTTAAAAGAACATTATAACATTTTGTAACCTTATAAATTAAAATCTTTTATAAACTGAAAATCATTGCCTTTGCTGTATGTTTCAGTCAATTTATTGCATCTGTGCTGAATAAAAGTGTCAGTTTTTTTTCCTTTTAGAAAAATATCTTTCTGACCCCAGTTTTTTGAACAGTAGTGCACATTTTCATTTATGTAACAATTCATACATTGTACTGTCCAAAGTATGTAATTTTTTACAGAAAAAAATCTATGCTTTGTCATTAAATTAATGTAAATTACAAATATTTCATTATGTATTCTTTTTCTCTGACTTCCTAAAATCCTCTCATTCCTCTTCTTATTTATCTTATTCAATTCATTAAATGAAAGTCTATTCATATAATGTTATTTTTAGCTTTTTTTTTTGCCTCACAGCATCATGTTTATCTTCCCTTATGTCTTTCATTCTTTGCACTATGGCTTTATTTTGCACACATAAAAGATTACATCCAAATTTATTTTAAGGTAAGAGTGTCTTTAAAGACTGTTGATATTACGTTTGGACTGATAAATAATCCTCTTCTTACTATAAACAAAGCCTTCTTCAAAGCGCTTTTGAGGCAGCCTTTCTAAAAGCACAGGAAATTGTGTGTTATGTAAGCTGTATGTAAATGTTTGTGTCTCTGTGCAAATTGTACCTATGCATTTCTTCATCATCTTGTCAGAACTTTGAATACAATATGTTAGCAGTGCGAATACAACTTGATTGTGTTTCAGTTGTATTAAATTAATGTGTACCTGTATTTAAAGAGCCTGGTTTGTTTTGTTTTTTTTTACAATTGGAAAGTACCCGTGTATGTTGACCTCTGCAGTCATGCCAGTGTTAAAGTGCCATATGAGATCCCTGTATCAACAAATGGAGCCTGAGTCATACTAGGACATTGTAAACTATGTGGGACTGAAAATATTAGAGATGCCCAATGAGTGAAACCTAAAGAGGATCTAGAAATTCTGTTCATACATGCACACACAAGTGTTGTGGTGCCATCTTCTGTCAGTAGGCTACATTTTATTATTTGACCAGTTGGATAATCTTGAGAGGAAATATCTTATTAATTGTGGAAAGAATTATGCGCTATTTTTAATGTAAAAAATATATGACAAATATTTTCAGTCTTGATGGCTTATTTATTAAGAGTCTCTAATGGCCTACTATAAAGTTTGGGTTGCTATTAGTATATTTGCAAACATGTAAATAGAGTTTAACCAAAATTATAATGCGGTTAAATTAAGCTAAGTGTATTAATCATATTCCTTAATAATAATAATGATAATGATAATGATAATAAGAACTTCTGAAGCCAAGAAGTAAAAATTTGCACCACATTACATTACGAATACTGAACACTGAATGTTCTTATTAATTTTTTATATTTCACGGCAACATGTAACAACAGCGAATGTAATGCTAAAATAAATACATACATTTGAAGCCGTTTCAGAGTTTTAAAGAACTTATACAACATCCTTTTGTACCCTGGATTTGTTTTTTAAACGGGCAATGTACTTGGCGACTGGTGATGACGTCACCAACGTACGACATACGTTGCTCTGAGTGAGGACCTCGCGGTGCATGGTTTGGAAACATTACGAGAAATAACTTAGAAACAACAATAAATATCACATCAGCGTAAAGAGTCGCGCATACAGGTATACCACTATTATACAAAGTGCATTTACATGCGATAGAAATTAAAATTTATTTAAATAAGCCATTATTTCATTCATTCGTTCATATTCTGTCGTACGTTTGTTGCGCGTTTAGATGTCTTAACAGCGTTATTTGTGGTTTTTCTGAATTCATAAGATTCAGATGCGTTGTTATTGTCAGTAAATTAGTAAGCTGTTTTATCATCTTGCATATGCTCATATTACATTTGTAATATTAGCAGTGTTTACTGGGCTCCTAAATATAAATTAATGGAGCTGCCTACATAGATAGCATTGTGCGCAATAATTGTAAAGGAGTAACGTTAACAGTAACATCATCATATGATTCAACATGAATCATGAGAATGAAAGTAAAACTATGTTGCACTTTAACTTTTTCGAAGTAGTCAGCTCTGCACATTCTTCATGATCTGCATTGAACTAAATCCCATGCATGCTAAATACTTCTCTCTAGTAGGGTTTGTTGGAAAATGTCATTCCAATCTGTTTTGTCCCATCAGAGCTCGTCAGCATGGAGACGGATCTTTATGATGAGTTCGGAAACTATATTGGACCAGAGCTGGACTCTGATGAAGATGAGGAAGTAGATGCAGATGACCGGGAGGCTGATGAGGTGCGTCTGATATGTTTTATGACCTCTGTTTATTTGTGTCTATTGCAGTAAAAACATGTACATTACAAAAATCACCTTGAGACTGCCCCAAACAGTATGTTTTTTGTGCAAGTCGCAGCATATATGTGACCCTGAACTACAAAACCAGTCATAAGTAGCACAGGTATATTTGTAGCAATAGCCAACAATACATTTTATGGGTCAGAATTACAGATTTTTCTTTATGCCAAAAATCATTAGGATATTAAGTAAAGATCATGTTCCATGAAGATATTTTGTAAATTTCTTACTGTAAATATATCAAAACTTTAACGGCAGTTTTCTCAATATTTCGATTTTTTTTTTTTTAATCCTCAGATTCCATATTTTCAAATAGTTGTATCTCGGCCAAATATTGTCCCATCCTAACAAACCATACATCAATGTAAAGCTTATTTGTTGGTTTTGTGGTCCTGGGTCACATACTGTATAGGAGCAGGATATGAGTGCAGTTTTTTTATTGCAGGCTGATGAGGAGGAGGATGATGAAGACCAGGCTGATGCTGATGAGGAGGAGGGGGGTGGTATGGAGGTGGTTCTGCATGAGGATAAAAAGTATTATCCCACAGCTGAGGAAGTCTATGGTCCTGAGGTGGAAACTATCGTCCAAGAAGAAGATACACAACCATTGACAGGTAACAGACATGCTGGTGGAATACAAGTTTATGCACTATATGCACACCCAGTGCAAAATCAAATTTATCTCATTTTATTTCCCCCTTAGAGCCCATCATAAAACCTGTGAAGATGAAGCGGTTTACTCTGATGGAGCAAGAGCTTCCTGCCACAGTCTATGACATGGAGTGAGTTCACTGTTGTGTTGTTTCTTTCTTTACCCTACTTGTTTGAATGGCATATTATTAAATGCACGTCTGTCTGCAGGTTCCTTGCTGATTTGATGGACAGCTCTGAATTGATCAGAAATGTCACCTTGTGTGGACACTTACACCACGGCAAGGTAAAAGACACTGTCATGCTTGTTCAGTTTTTCAGTTTGGTCTAATAAATGAAGATGTGTCCTGTGGTGGTTTTCTGTGCTATGCAGTTAAATCTCATTGATTTTTGAAACTAAAATACATTTATTCGTCCCCACAGACATGCTTTGTAGATTGCCTCATTGAACAGACACATCCTGAAATCCGCAAGAGAGATGACATGGATGTAAGTACATAAATATATATTCAGAATATGAATATTAACGTTTAGTTTTAGTCTTATACTTTTTAAAATTATATGTACATTATCGTCCAAAAGTTAGGGATCAGTAAGATTTCAAATGTTTTTAAAGAAGACTCTTAAGCTCATCAAGGCTGCATTTATTTGATCAAAATTACATTAAAACTGTAAGATTGTGAAATATTATTACCATTTAAAATAACTGTTTTCTATTTTTATATACTCCAGTCTTCAGTGTAACACGATCCTACAGAAATCATTCTCAAATACGGATTGATTATATAACAGTCTTGCTGCTTAATATTTTTTGGAACCTGTGATGCTTTTCTTCAGGATTCTTTGATGAATAAAAAGTTAAATAATAGAATTCTTTTCTAACAATGTATGTTTCACTTTTTATCAATTTAACACGTTCTTGCTAAATAAAATGTTGAATATTAATATTTTAAATTTATTTCAAAAAAGAAATGAAAAAATATACTCACTTTTGAGCAGTAGTGTATACTGTTATAAAGACTTTTATATTTTAAATAAATGCTGTTCATTTTCTTTTTCTTTTTTTTTTTTTTAAACACAATTTTTGCGACATTGATATTAGAATGATTTCTGAAGGATCATGTGAAACTGAAGCCAGGAGTAATGGCTGATGAAAATTCAGCTTTGCATCCCAGGAAAAAATATATTTGAAAGTTTATTAAATTTAAAAACTGTTACTTTAAATTGCAATCATATTTCACAATACTACCGTTTTTTTAATAATGCAGCCTTGATGAGCACAAGAAACTTCTTTAAAAAACATAAACAGCAGTATATATAAAAATTGTTTTTTTTTCTTGTATGTGTGTATATTTAAAATATATATGTATAGGTATGAAAGACCACTCTAGCTTTCATATGCAGATTGAGCGGTTTTGTTCAACTAACAAAATGACATTCCATGTTTGTTTAGCTCTACGTTAACAATATTGATTTTTCTTTTTCACAGTTGCGATACACCGATATCCTCTTCACAGAGCAAGAGGTAAGAACTGACCTAAATTGTCTGATCACAAGCAAGCATGTGCATTCAGTGCATTTATTTCATGTAAGTTCTTGTGTTTACTCGCAGAGAGGAGTTGGCATCAAGAGTACACCAGTAACCATGGTGCTGCCTGACTCCCGGGGCAAATCCTACCTCTTCAACATCATGGACACGCCAGGTACTTCCTGGCCTCTTTTCTTCTTCCTTTCACACATTAAAAAGTAGCTGACATACGTGTTTAAAATGTCACTATATGTCAATATGTTAGCTCATTGCTGTGCAAAAGTGTGAGATTTATCTCTTGAACTGGTCCTCAGGTCATGTGAATTTCTCTGATGAGGTGACATCAGCAGTCAGACTGTCTGACGGCATTGTGCTTTTTATCGACGCTGCTGAGGGGGTGAGTTCACACATACACAGCCTACTGCTAATGTCAGGCTTTTTGCTCCAGGACAGCTATTATTATGTTGTTGTCATCATAATACACTGTTTGAGTAAATCTCTCTTTGTAAGCTTATTTGGTAATTGTCAAATTATTCTCAAACTTTTGAATGTGTTAGGTGATGCTAAACACAGAGCGACTGATCAAGCATGCAGTGCAGGAGAAGCTGGCCATCACTATCTGTATTAATAAAGTGGATCGTCTGATTGTGGAGCTCAAACTGCCTCCTACTGATGCTTACTACAAACTGCGCCACATTGTGGATGAGGTCAACGGCTTGCTGAGGTACCCCATAGCGTTTAAAGAAAGAAGTTTTGGTAGATACAACATGCTAGTGAGACAAATCCTAGAACTCCTGTTTGTTTTTCACTTGCTCATATTTTAGCTTATTGATATTGATTTACTTCAATGAGTGTAATTGTTTGTAACAAATGGTTTGGTCTGAGTCTCTCCTTTTTTCCTTCTTTGGCAGCACATACTCCACCGATGAGTCTCTGATTGTCTCTCCCCTCTTGGGAAACGTGTGTTTCGCTTCTTCACAATACAGCATCTGCTTTACTCTTGGCTCCTTTGCCAAAATCTATTCAGACACCTACGGTGAGACATGCACGCACAAAAATATCATTCAAATGCATCCTAAATGCTTCTGTCTGAGTAAAAATCAACTTTGATTTACTCTCAATTGTTCTTCAGGTGACATCAACTACATGGAGTTTGCTAAAAGACTGTGGGGAGACATTTACTTCAACCCCAAAACGTGAGAACAACTAATAGTCAAGCTAATTTTATTTCACAAACAGTTTGCAGAATGGCAGCTTGTTTTTTGGTTTTTGATTGTGATTGGTCACTTTCTGTGCCTGTCAGGAGGAAATTCACAAAGAAAGCCCCCAACAGCAACTCTCAGCGCAGCTTTGTTGAGTTTGTATTGGAGCCGCTGTACAAGATTCTTTCACAGGTGAGAAATACACTCATGCTCCTTTTATTGGGTAAAATGTATGCACATTTAGGCAGACACACACTAATGTCCAGTCTGTTTAACTGTGGTGTGTTTATAGGTGGTGGGGGATGTGGATACGTCTCTGCCCCGTGTCTTGGATGAGCTCGGCATTCATCTGACTAAAGAGGAGTTGAAGCTCAACATCAGACCTCTGCTGCGCCTTGTCTGTAACCGCTTCTTTGGAGAGTTTACAGGCGAGTGTCCTTTTTTTTTGTGCTGTTATGTTATTGTAATAAATTATACTTCTTGCACATGTGTGAGGCTCATTCAGTCTAATAATATGTGTCATTTCAACAGGCTTTGTGGACATGTGCGTGCAACACATACCATCTCCGCAGGGGGGTGCCAGAGCCAAGATAGAGCACAGCTACACGGGTGGACTAGACTCAGACCTCGGGGAGACGATGTCTGAGTGTGACCCTGATGTAAGTGTGGGATCTGCAGAAAGTGATTTTGGTGCTATGATGTTCAGTGACATTCAGCTTGTATGAGTGTTCAAAAGGACAAAATCATCACATTATACAAAGCAGTGAAAGGTTTAGGTTTTTTAAAAAATGTATTGATTAATAGTATTGATAAGATTTATTTATTTATTTATTTACCAGAAGGAGATCTTACTGACCCCCAAAATTTGAACAGTAGTGTAAATGTAAATATAAATTGATGAAAAAAATAAATGGAAATGGAAGGGGAGTTTGGGATGTAACGATTCACTAAACTCGATTCACGATATTTTTTTTATTTTTATTTTTATTTTTTTACAAAAATGGTCAATCAGCTAAATATTACAAATAAAAAGGTGTCTTTTTATTATTTCTCAGCCGAAATGCTGCACATTTCTTTGTGAAAATGAAATATATAATAGTCAGCATTTGAAGTGGATCAAAACCTTGTTGTCAAAAGGTACCGGGTTCGGTACTTTCGGTACTGAAATTTTAAAAACGTCCATTTCCCGCTCACATTTGAGCGCTGTTGAGCAGATTTTTAAACATCGCTGATTGGCCATAGTGTTCACGTGCTCAACAGACATGACTGTGATTGGCTACAATGATAATCGCTTCACGCTCCTCACCGAGAGCTCACATATAAGCACAACGGAAGCGTTTGAAAGCCGCGTCTGTCAGCGAATCAGTCTATATGCAGATGTATTAGGGATCCGCTGACACACGCGGCTTTCAAACGCTTTAAAATTTCAGTACCGAAAGTACCGAACCCGGTACCTTTTGACAACTCTACTTTCATCACAGTTGTCCTAAAACCAAAACAATACTCCTACTTGTCTTAGGACAGCTTTGAACTTTTTTGATCCACTTTAAATGTTGACTACTGTATGTAAAATAACAACACTAAATTGAAATGTTAAAACAAATCCCAAATATATAAATACTAAAAAAAAATCTCTTCATAAAAACAAATTAATGCTTTGCCTCTGCTTTCTGTTGAAAATTAGAGGTAGCCACTGTATTTCAATCACGAGCCAAACAAAGATGCTGCATACATGCAGCATTAGCAGTTTTTGATGTAAATTAGATTGTATAGTTTCAAAATTAAAAGTAAAAGCAGAACGGTCTGACTTGAGCTTTGAAGTCATGCTGCATAAAACTACAAAACAAAGCAAAGCGAAGCTGAATCAGAGTGCAAATTCGTTCTCTGACAGCAGGTGGCGTTTATGGAACAGCAGCGTCACTGTGTTTCTTTGGTTACTGCTGTAAACAAAGCAGCACTGTACATATAAACATTACTTCAATATGCATTAATCAAAGGCAAGATGAAAAGAAAATACCATCTAAACTTTTCTGAAGACAGTTTCCCTCAGAAATGCATTCATGTAAACAATGTTGGGTGTAACGCATTACACATAATGTGAGTTACATAATCAGTTCACTTTTTTTTCAAGTAACTAGTAAAGTAATGCATTACTTTCAAATTTAGAGTTACTTTTTCAGATAAGTAATGTAAGTTACTTTGTTTTTTTACCATTTATTCACTAATCCCTTTCCTGTCCCATGTAATAAGAAATTAGGAGGTATAGATCAGAAGCACTTGCTTCAGCCTGAGGTGAAGGTGAAAGAGTTTTTACAATTGTAATATAGCTTTTGGGTTTTTTGTTATTTAAAATAAATAAGCAACCCCAGCTCTGGTGACAGAAAGTAACGCAAAAGTAATGTAAAGCATAACTTTCCCTAAAAAGTAACTAAGTAACTTTCCCCAAAACTGCATATAAACCCCTCACCCCGAACTATATTGTGATTCATTTAATATCTCAACTGACTTGAATCGTCACATTTTTAGTGATTTTTCAACTGGCTCGGGGTGCATTGTTACACCCCTAGCCACTAAAGTTATTTTATTAGATAAATAATAATAAATAACCTGCCGTTTACAGCATACAGACAAAATGCTGTGGCTTTATGTCTGGGGGCGACAGTTCTGTGTGTGGCCAGTCATTGTGATGACAGGATTTGGCTTCTGCATTTCAGCATGACCAAAGCAAAATTATTTCTTTTCTTCTCTGAGTGATTTATTACATCACATGACTTTAGGCAAAGTAACATGACTTTTTTTGATGGGCGTTTTAGAATTTATCCAGTAAATGTAAGTGTTGCACATGTTGTCTTACCAAATGAAAATGTATCCACCTCTAACAAGCTTAAAAGTTGAAATGTTTCAATGACACAAACTCTTCTTTTTTTTTTTTTTTTTCTTAGGGTCCACTGATGTGCCACACCACTAAGATGTACAGCACAGATGACGGCGTGCAGTTCCACGCATTTGGTCGAGTTCTGAGCGGAACCCTGCAGGCGGGACAGCCGGTGAAGGTTCTGGGAGAGAACTACAGCCTGGAGGATGAGGAGGACTCACAGATCTGCACTGTCGGACGCCTGTGGATTTCTGTTGCTAGGTGACGGTCACACTCTGTCTTTCTGATTGGTCTTTTTTTTCTGCTAGCATTATTAGTCCATGGTCCCCTATTTTTCACATTAATATTTGAAGGCCCCATGTCTTTTCTAGCTGTTCAGGATTTAAGGAAAAGAATCTTTAAAATATTATATAATCAGATTATACCCCATAAAAATGTTAGAGCTTGGCATAACTAGCAAAAAAATATATTCATTATAAAAATGGCCATGCATTTATATGATTTTATTATTTTTTGGTTCTAGGAGTCACACTTTAAAAAATATCCTATCCTAATGCTTGTTTTGTTTTATTGAAATTTATGCCATCTTGAGGCCCACAAATTACAAATAAAACAGATTATTGGAGAGCATTTTTTAGTCTTTCTACTTCAAAATTTCAGTCTTACTCAGTGTATTATTGTCATTTCTTTGTAATGTTTTGTAAAAATGTACTTCTGAGTAAAATTAGTTTCAAAGTAAATCATACATCAGGTTTTTTTCACTGTAGTGTTTGTAAATGTTATGTTTACTGTGTTTATTCAAGGTATCAGATTGAAGTGAATCGAGTCCCTGCTGGTAACTGGGTGTTGATCGAAGGGTGCGACCAGCCTATTGTTAAAACGGCCACAATCACAGAGCCCCGTGGAAATGAGGAGGTAGGAAAGAGAGAGATATCTATTTGAAACAAAGCCATGTTCATTTGTGAGACTTTGGAAGTTGAATGTGCTTTGTATTGGTGTGAATAGGCACAGATCTTCAGGCCATTGAAGTTTAACACGGCGTCAGTGATAAAAATCGCTGTGGAGCCGGTCAATCCCTCAGAACTGCCTAAGATGTTGGATGGACTCAGAAAAGTTAACAAGAGTTATCCATCACTTACAACAAAGGTAAGACTCAGGAGCAACCCACGCAATCTATATTGTTTGAAAACCAGATTTCTTTCATGTTTTAAGCCTCTGAACCAAACCAGATATCACATATTTGCAGTGGCAATCACTTCATAAAAAGATTTTCTTTAGTATTTCATAACTGATGTATTGCAGTCATTTAACTGGCATTTGATTTTTGATTAATCTGTGTTTGTGTGTGTTTAGGTGGAGGAGTCAGGTGAACATGTGATTCTTGGTACAGGTGAGCTGTACCTGGACTGTGTAATGCACGACCTTCGTAAGATGTACTCTGAGATCGATATCAAGGTGCTTTTTTGCTGTCATACAAATTTCTGTTCTTACATTTTTGCCTTTGTTTATTGTTTCAACATGATTTTTCTATATGATCGCTCACAATAGGTAGCTGATCCAGTGGTGACCTTCTGTGAGACTGTGGTAGAGACGTCCTCCCTCAAGTGTTTTGCTGAAACGCCCAATAAAAAGTAAGGAACAAACTTCCTGTATCTCACCACCAGCATTTAGAACTCCAGTTGTGATGATTTTTTATTTATTTTTTTAAATGTGACTTGTAAAAGTCTTGACAGGATCAGTCATGACATGTGTCACTGTTTGTATATGTATGTGTGATTTGTAACTCTCTGTGTGTGTGATTGGCAGGAATAAGATTACTATGATTGCTGAGCCATTGGAGAAGGGACTAGCTGAAGACATTGAGAACGAGGTGGTGCAGATCACATGGAACAGGTGAAATAACACATTAGAACTGTAGAGATCTTACAGGTTATATGTAACACAAAGATGTCTTTCTTAATATTAAATATTAAGATGCATAAACACTGATAGTAATTATTGTTTCTTGAGCACCAAATCAGCACCAAAATGTTCTGTAGTATTATTGTTTTAACTGTATTTTTGATCAAATACATGCAGCCTTTGTGAGCATAAAAGACTTCTTTCAAAAACATTAAAATATTTTACCAGCCAAGTGTTAGTCTGCGTGGTGCAGTTCAACCGACAAGATCTGCTGTTTCACCTGTTAATTAACTAATTTAAAACCAATAATAACATAAATGTATCTCTTTTCCTCTCTGTAGAAAAAAGTTGGGAGAATTTTTCCAGACAAAGTATGACTGGGATTTGCTAGCAGCTCGTTCCATTTGGGCTTTTGGACCTGACACAACCGGGCCCAACATTTTAGTAGACGACACTTTGCCCTCTGAGGTAATCTACATATCAGCTGACATTAATCATGCTCTGCAAGGTTCATTTATATTCATTTAAATCATTGTAATCAATTCAGTTCAGCTGTAATTGGGTAGCAAATTAATAAAATGTAGAATATGTGTGACTTCTGCTCTCCTCTGACTGTATTGAGGTAAATTTGAAAATAATGCCTTTAACCATTCGAATGTAGATGTGTGTGTTAAAATCTTTTGGCATGCATGTGTTGGTGTGTCATTGTTTGGTGTGTGTTTTGCCAGGCAATCAGAGGTGTGAAGAAAAAAAAAAAAACACCAATTGACATGTCCCATGTGATTGCATATGAGACAGTCTGTCTGTTTTAGTGAGAGGTTGTGCACTGGAGTACTTAACTTGTTGACAGCTAAATGACTCGGTAAATCTAAAAATCTGTTTTCTTTTCTTTGTGTGTTGTAGGTAGACAAAGCTCTTCTCGGCTCAGTGAAGGACAGCATTGTACAAGGCTTCCAGTGGGGGACACGCGAGGGTCCTTTGTGTGATGAACGTAAGAGATTGAACTACATTTTAATAAGACATTACATTACATAAAATGAGGTTTCAATAATTATGAAAGTAGAACAGTCTAAAAAGCGCTATATAATGAAAAAATGCTTTTGGGGTAAATATGAAGAGTTCAGATGCAAAAGTCTCTAAATCCATATAACATGTGTCTTTAAAATTATCATTTCTTTCTGGCTACTTTGTATAGGTTTCTATGTAAGTACTGGTACTTCTGATTGTGCTGAGGCTGGAATTTAGTGAGTTTGAAGTAAAAGTATTTGATGGACGTTTAACTATGTGTAAGGAGCATTCACTCAGTATCATTATCTCATTTTTGACCGAGACAACTTTTAGCTGGTTTTGCATCTGAACTCTTCAGAAATTAAATTATATTGGTATTAGTTGATATTTGATATATATCAGCCAGTATTAGATATTGTGTGTATTTTTACATTTAGTTTGCCGTCAGTGAACGCTCATGTAAAGTAAATCTTTAAAAACACTAATAATTGAGTAACACTGTTAAATATAGTTTTTATTAAAAATGCCAAAAAATGCCCCAGCACAATTAAACAACATATTACGGTTGTCGCGATTCAAATTAAATGTGAAAATTAATAAAAGTGTCTGTTTGCGGAATTACATTACAATTCGTTCACACTGCATTAGATTGCTTTTAAGCACTGTTTTGTGCGGCGTTGAGCTTTATAACCAATCAAACGCGTTTCTTTTGAACTTAGAAATGCATTGGCCAATCAGAGGCACTTAGATTAGTCAGCGCTGAAAACGCTGGAGCTGTTGAGCACGTACGCTTACAGATTCCCTCTTTGTAAACAACACTGTGCAGATACGATATAATTAAAGATTCATTTTGTAGTTTTTAGTGATTACAACAGGAGTTTTTGCATAACTTGCACTAGACTTGGCATTATGGACCAGAGGTTGCGTTAACCGAAAATTGTCCATCATTGACGGAAAAATCTGAAGGCTGTCCGTCACTTCGACAGATTGCGCTGAGGGTGATCTATTGTAAATTGCACCTGTAATTCCCACCCCTGTCCAGTTGGTGGCGAGTGCGAACAAAAACAAAACTATCAGGAAATTGGCAGAATTTAAAATCTGAGACTTTGTAGCTGCATTTAAACTGCATTTTGGAAGTTCAAACTGGGGTCACCATCGAAGTCCACTATATGGAAAAAAAAATCCTGAAATGTTTTCTTCAAAAAACATAATTTCTTTGACTGAAGAAAGAAAGACATGAACATCATTTTGTCTTGGAAGTGGACTTCTTTAAATTTTTTGTTTTTCACCTCATTTTTTTTACTGCCATTTTTCCATCCTCTCTTTGACCTTTTTCATATGTGAACAATCTTTTTAAATGGCTATAGTTTGGACTTTCTGTTTGTACTAAATAGCAAATCTATCTCCTTGTCATTCCTTGCATTCAGCAATCCGCAACGTGAAGTTTAAGATCCTGGACGCAGTGATCGCACAGGAGCCGCTGCATAGAGGAGGAGGACAGGTCATCCCTACAGCTCGCAGAGTCGTCTACTCTGCCTTCCTGATGGTAATCTATCCTTCAATAGTTCTATTTAGCCACCTCTCTTCTTTCCCCCATTTTCCTCTGTTTCCTTTCTCAGCCTAATCATTGTTTCCATTAGTCTTATTAGACTGCTTCATTCAATTACGTGATCCATTAACTCAGTTCAGTAGATTAAGTTGATTAACGTAATTGGTTTCTCACTTGCTCGCCCTCTCTTTTTTTCCCCCTGCTTTGTGGTTGGTTGATTTCTGTAGGCCACGCCTAGGTTGATGGAGCCCTATTACTTTGTGGAGGTTCAGGCCCCTGCTGACTGCGTTTCTGCTGTGTACACTGTGTTGGCACGCAGGAGGTAAGATACACACAAACAGAATGAGGACACTGCTGACTCCTCGTCTGTTAACACACATACACACACTCACATTAAGCAGATTGTTGCTCAAGGCAGCAAAAGTCAGCAAGTCTCTAATAAAGACAGTCTCCTTTTAGAACGAGCCTCTGACTGATCTCTTGTCTCTGTGTCCTGTAGAGGTCATGTGACGCAGGATGCGCCAATCCCTGGCTCTCCTCTCTACACCATCAAGGCTTTCATTCCCGCTATTGACTCGTTTGGCTTTGAAACTGATCTCCGCACACACACGCAGGGCCAAGCCTTCGCGCTCAGTGTGTTTCACCACTGGCAGGTACAAACGCATACACTGTGTTTTTTTTCTTGTTTCTTTCTGGTGTATGTGTGTATTTAAATCGGTGCATTATGTGTATGTGAACTTCACAAAACCTGTCAAAAACACACCAGGTCACATTTCACCCTACAATGAAATTATCATATGTGACCCTAGACCAAAAAAAAAACGGTCGTAAGGGTTAATTTTTTTGAAATTGAGATTTATACATATTCTGAAAGCTGAATAAGCCATTCCATTGATGTATGGTTTGTTAGGATAGGACAATATTTGACTGAGATACAACTATTTGA
>JAHKKF010510729.1:0-27739 GCA_019740295.1 Labeo calbasu | reverse complement strand
TACACACACATATGTGCGTGTGTGTGTGTGAAAAGAAAATAGAGAAAAGAAAAATAAATATTCTAATGTACATATTACACATCGAGTTTGTTCCAGTGGCTGATTTTGTATTTGCGGTTCCTCGTGTGAATTGGTGTGAAGTGTTGACGTAAATCAGTAGGTTTTGTTTGCGTCTTAACGCTCTCACTCACAAGTTACGAGCCAAGAAACGCAATGAGCAAATGAAGCTCATGTTTCTTCATTTCATACTGGCAGAAACACGAATGTAATGTGAATATTCGACACAGTTTAGTGAGGAATGGTTTGTTTGTTTGTGTTCGTCTCTGTTGCTATGTGTCCTTCTGTTGGACCAATTCAGCTCCACTAAACAGAAACAGAAACAGATCGCACACATTTCATTTACCTTCCCTAAACGTGGGAAGCTGAAAGAAAGCGTTCGAGTGACAACACGAGCGGCTCATTTCACATAAACACACAGACGGACCGTTGCGGCTTCACAGCGGATGATAAGATCGGACGGAAAGAAATGTGGAAAAATAAACACGACACAGACGACAGACGAGCAAACACAAACTACAGTCAAAACAGCCTGGAAAATGTTGCTTTCTGTAGAAGTTAATAGAGCGTGAGACTCACTTTACACAGAAACTCTATTCAACAGCTGTGATTTTATTCATCACAACACTGGAAGAAAAACACCAGACGCTTTGGAGAAATGAGTTATTATTCTGAGCGACACCTGAACAAATGCATTCAAGTGTTTTTAATAATATAGAGAGACTGTCGCTAGAAAAACAGCATCAATAAAACACAGAAAAGAAAACGGCTTTATGTAATGTTGTGTGTGTGTACGTCATATACATAAACTAGTACAAATAAATTAAATTGTAATAAATGCATAAAATATTAAAGATTTCATTTTAAATTTAAACATAAATGTATATTTAATTTAAAAAACAAAAATAAAAAATTATATCTATGCATATATTTATATATACACACACATGCTAGAAAATAATATTATAAATAAAAAAATATAAAATTATAAAATGAATAAACATACTATTTATTTATATTTTATTTTACTATATATATATATATATGTGTGTGTGTGTGTGTGTGTGTGTGTGTGTGTATAATATATATTATTTAAAATGAATAACAATTATAAATGAATAACAATATAGTTACAATAAATGTTATATTCAAAAGAAAAATATTACAAACAACATATACTGTATATTACTTTTAAGAGCGCATATGAAACTAGAAAAACAAATATTATAATAAAACAATTACAAAAGCACATCAAATTTATGCAAAATTGGAAAAATTTAAAATAAAGGGCAAATGCAAATAAAACAAAAAGTCATTAGTATACATGTTAATAAAAACACATAAATACAGCTATATATAAATAAACAGAAACAAATATATACACACACGTTCTAAAAAAAACATAAAATTACTTTTGAGTGTTCAGATGAAACTAGAAAAAGTTATGATATATACATATAAATAATAAATATAAATATAATGGCTTGTCAGTATAACAATAAATAAAATAGCATCAATAAAATACAAAAAAATGGTTTTATCAATTTAATATCGCATACATAAACTAGTGAAAATAAATTAAATAAACTATTAAAAAAAATGCACAAAATATTAAAGATTAAATTCTACATGAAATTTCAATTAGAAAAAGGTAAAGAAACAAGAAAAGAATATGATAAATAAAGGATAAATAAAAATAAATAATATTTTTATTTTAAATAGATTTTTTTTATTTTAGAACAATTGCAAAAGTATATAAAACAAAAAATCATTATATTACATTAATACATAAACTTATACATAAATAAACACAAATAAATATATACACACACATTCTACAACAAATAATGACAACAAATTACAAATGCAACAAAATAAAAAAAAACAACAAAATTATTTTTGAGTTTTTAGACGAAACTAGAAAAAAATTATTATATATACACATATAAATAATAAATATAACAGCTTGTCAATATAACAAAAATAAACAAAATAGCCTCAATAAAATACCTACAAGAAAATGGTTTTATCTATGTGTGTGTGTGTGTGTGTGTGTGTGTGTTGTATACATAAACTAATAAAAATAAATTAAATATACTGTAAAAAAAATAAAAAATAAAAATGTCAAATTAAAATTTAAAAAATTATATGTATCCACACACACACACACACACACACAAACATTCATTATATTTTATTATGTGTTATATTCAAAATAAAAATATTACATACATATATATTTCTTTTGAGTGTGTATATAAAAATAGAAAAATAAATATGATAATATTATATATAATATTATAAATATTATATCTATAAATAATAAATAAAAATAATGTAAAAATAATGGCTTGTCAATACAACAATAATAAACGAGATCAATCAACAAAATACCTACAAGAAAACAGTTTTATCTCATTTTGTGTGTGCATGTCTATATATATATATATATATATATATATATATAAACTAATAAAAATACATTTAATAAATTAATTTTAAAAATGCATGAAATATTAAAAATTCTACATTTAAATTGAAATGTAAATGGAAATAAAACATTTACAATTAAAATGTTTAATGTTTAATGTGTAAAAAATTATATGCATTTAATTGCACACACACACACACACACACACACACACAAGAAAATAATATTATAAATAAAGAAAATAAATAAATATAAATAATACAAAAAGAAACATTCTATTTATATATATTGTATTTTACAATATTAAAAATATATAATAAAATTATATAAATATACATTTAAAATATAAAATTATATAAATGTAAAATATACTAACTATAACAAAATTATACATGTAATGATGTTATTATATGTTACATTTAAAATAAAAAAATTACATACACACACATATACATATGTATATAAAATACAATATAAAATATTTTTGAGTGTGCATATGAAACTAGAAAAACATTATAATAAAACAACTACAAAAGTATATAAAACAAAAAGTCATTATAATACACATAAATAAATACACATAAATACATTCATATATAAATAAACAAATAAATATATACGCACGTCAACAAATTACAAATAAAACAAACAAAAAATAGAAAATTACTTTTTTTATAAAATATACATAAAAAACAATAAATCTAAATATAATGGCTTGTAAATATCTATATAAAAGTATAAAAAATACAATTATTACAAATAAAAGAAAAAGTTGCCCATATACTAGCAAAAAAAAAAGATAGATATGATAATTATTTGCATGAGAACACAAAGATGATTTAATATGAGTATTTTCCAAATGAGAAGCTTATTAAACTACACGTTTCATCTGTGTCTGTCATTACACAAACATCGTCATCTGATCCTTAAATCCTCACAGAAACAACAACCGTCACGACAAGACAAGACGACGCTTTCTCTAAAGATAAATGAGACACACACACACACACCGACAGATTGAAAACTGAGTGTGTTTTTATGTGTTTCTAACAGGTCGGGACACGCAAACACACTCCATCTCAATGAATCCAACCTCCACAAGACCTGCCCAGAACATCAAAACAACTCTCTAATGATCATTACAGCTGCGTTTATTTGACTAAAAATACTGAAAAATGTTACATATATTTAGAAATTAAAACAACTGTTTTCTGTGTGAATATGTGTTAAAATATAATTTATTTCTGTTGAATTTTCAGCATCTTGGATTCCAGTCTATTGTTTTTTTTTTTTTCAATTAATCTCAAATTTTATATTTTTAATAAGTGTATTATTTTGTTTTTATTTATTTTATTTTATTTTTAATGAATCTCAAATTATATTTATAGTAACTGTATTGCTCTGTATTTATTTTTAAATTATGTACTTCAATTTAAATTAATTTATTTGATTCTTAAATGTAATTTTATTTATTTAAAATTAAATCTATCATGTTTAGCATTTTTTTTTCACATTTCAGATTTCAAAATGTTCAGTTTTCACACTTTAATTTTTTATTCATTATTTATTTATTTATTTTTTCTTTCTTATTTTTAATAAATCTCAAATATTATATTTTGAAAAAATATTGTTGTTTTTAATTATTAAATATTTAATATTTTTAGCAATTGTTTTATTTTGATTAATTGTATTTTAAAATGATTAATTTTATTTTTAATTAATCCCAAAATATTATATTTTTAATAACTGTATTTTGTTTTTATTTTTTAAATTATGCACTTATTTCAATTTAATTTACTTTATTTTTAAATGTAATTTAATTTATTTAAAATAAAATCTATCAAGTTTAGCATGTTTTTTTGTTTTTTTTTTACATTTCAAATTTCATAATGTTCAATTTTCACTTTCATTTTTTATTCATTATTTCATTTTTTCTTTTTTCTTTTTTTTCTTTTTTATTAAATCTCAAAAATAATATTTTGAAAAAGTGTATTATTGTTTTTATTTATTAAATATTTAATATTTTTATTTTGATTAATTGTATTTTAAAATGATTAATTAAGTGTTTAATTGATTTCTTAAATTATATATATATATATATATATATATATATATATGTTTAACGTGTGTTTTATTTAATTTATTTTAAAGTTTTTCTATTTCAGATTTCATATTTTCACAATTTTCACACTGTTTAATTTTGATAGTTTACATTTCTAAATTTTTATTTATTTTATTTTTAAATTTAATTTAATTAAAATACTAATCTTAAAAAATATTAAATCTTTTTAGTGTTTCATTTTGATTGTTTTATTTTAAAATTAAGTATTTTAATTTATTTTGAATTATTTATTTAAGTAAATAAAATGTCATGTTTTGCATGTTTTATTTTTTTTTAAATGATTACTTTTACTTTAATTAATCTCAAATATTATATTTTTAGTAGCTATTGTTTTGTTTTTATTTTTAAATTTCAATTTAATTTATTTTTAAATGTAATTGCATTTTTTTTCAAATAAAATATATCATGTTTAGCATGTTTTATTATTTTTTTATTTCAAATATTATATTTTTTGTAACTGTATTGTTTTGTTTTTATTTTTAAAATTTATTTTTTATTTGATTTCAAATGTCAATTTTCACACTGCTTCATTTTGATTGTTTTTATTTCTACATTTTTATTTATTTTAATTTTAATTTAATTTAATTCAAATACAATATATTGTCTTTCTAGCATTTTGATTGTTTTATTTTAAAGTTAAGTATTTATTTGAATTTATTAATCATTATTGCAGTTTTCAGTATCACACGATCCTTCAGAAATCATTCTAACATGTTGATTTGCTGCTCAACAAACATTTCTAATTATCATCAATGCTCAAAACAGCTGAAACCATCATACATTTGATTTTTTCAGGCTTCACAGATGAATAGAAAGTCTTTACTGTCACTTTAATGTTGATTTAATGCATCCTTGATGTATATTGAATGAATATTAATCCTCAGTCTTTTACACCATTTACACCAAATTCATCTGTAAACGTTACAAAACAAACCATAATATTGATGCAAACACGCGACAGGACGACCGGCGGCGGATCAGAGACTCACTCGGTGAAATATCATTTCAATTATTGATCTGAACGCAGCGAGAGAAGCCGACAACAAAAGAGCTCAAGAGCGAGCATGAATTAATAATGCGTCTGCGTTATTCATGAGCGAGGAAACGAACGGCCGGACGACGCTTTGTCTGCGCTGGAATGTAAGAACGCCACACTTTAATACTGCATGACACTAAACTGAGCCTCTACAACATCACCTGAACGAAATATACTTCTGTCCTTCCAGAAACATGCAAATAACAGATTATGTCAACGTACAAACATGTCTATATTCAGATATAGTTCAAATATATACACACACATGTGCACATATACATGATGTATATGCAGGACCATTTAAAATGAACTAAGCATGATTTATTAAGTGATTCATTTTAATTGTTTTTATTTTAAAATAAAAACAATTACAAAAATAATTTTATTTAAGTATTATATTTTCAATAGGTGTATTATTTTGTTTTTATTTACTAAATATTTTATATTTTTAGCAAATGTTAAATTATTTATTTTATTTTTAATTAATCCCAAATATTATAATTTTAATAAGTGTATTATTTTGATTTTATTTATTAACTGTTTTACTTTTTAGCAATTGTTTTTTGATTCATTTCATTTTAAAATTATTTATTTTATTTTTAATTAATCTCAAACATTATATTTTCAATAGGTGTATTATGTTGTTTTTATTTTGTTAAATATTTTATATTTTTAGCAATTGTTTTATTTTGATGAATTTTGTTTTATTTTTTTTTTAATTAATCTCAAATAATATACTTTTAATAAGTGTATTATTTTGTTTTTATTTATTAAATATTTTTAATTTTTTTAGCAATTGCTTTATTTTGATTCATTTCATTTTTAAAATAATTGATTTAATTTTTAATTAATCTCAAATATTATATTTTCAATAGGTGTATTATTTTGTGTTTATTAATTAAATATTATATATTTTTAGGAATTGTTTTATTTTTGTTAATTTTATTTTTAAATTATTTATTTTATTTTTAATTCATCTCAAATATTATATTTTTAATAGGTGCATTATGGTGTTTTTATTTATTAAATATTACATATTTTTAGCAATTGTTTTATTTTGCCTAATTTTATTTTAAAATAATTGATTTTATTTTTAATGAATCTTAAATATTATATCTTTAATAGGTGTATTATTTTGTTTTTATTTACTAAATATTTTATATCTTTACCAATTGTTTTTTTTTTTTGATTAACCTTATTTTAAAATAACAGATTTTATTTTTAATTAATCTCAAATATTATATTTTCAATAGGTGTATTATTTGAATAAATCACTTAATTTTGATTGTATTTTTTAATGATGTATTTATTTTTACTTTATTTCAACAAAAAATATATTTTTATTTTATTAAGTGTTTTGAATGATTTCTTTTAAATCATTTCAAATTATGTCAGATATTTTTATTTATTCATTTTAGCAATCACTTTATTATTATTTCTAATAATAATTAGACTTTTTTAAATTTAAGTTCAAGTTTTATTTTTGTTGTACGTTTTTGTCATTATTAATTTTTTTAATATGTCTATAGAATTTTTTTTTTTTATTTTATTTTTTTCACTTTTAGTTTTAGTTATCTTAGTACATCAAGTTAAACAAAACAAAAATGAAAAATGTTGTCCTGTCAACAGAAATAAAATAAGTTTAAATTTTTTTCTTATATTTTATTTTACTGCAGTTAAACCTGATTTTACTTCAAGTAATGAAAATGCATTTTTTTAAATGTTTTAAGCTTTAGTTACTATAATAACCATGACTAGTGGAGGTGAACAATTAATTAAAATGAGTGAAAAAATAGTTTTTAAAGAAAAAGTGACCCTTTCGGCATCTAAAAACACGTTCTCATTGTTTAAAAAATAGCGTAAAATCATTAATAAAATAATTATCCTAAAAATCAATTAATAAAACCTAAAAGACACCCTAAAGAGTTTATATTCACATGTGAACTGACGCTAATACAGAGCCTGAAACCCAAACACGATCAATCTTTCTCCTGTAAGCTCGGTTTACGGATCACGACACGACGCATCCATCAGACGAGGCTCAGATCTCAGATAAACGCCCGTGGGAAACGAAGGAGCCGTCGTCGGCCGTGCGTCTGATTTACTGTACATGAGGAAGGGCACAGAATATTTCGGAGGCGCTGACGGAGACGGAGTGACGTAAACGCACCGACAGGTGCTGGAAATCAAAACCAGCGGATTTATTATATAAAACACTGGCGGTTC
The DNA here is from genome assembly GCA_019740295.1 of Labeo calbasu. Taxonomy (NCBI): domain Eukaryota; kingdom Metazoa; phylum Chordata; class Actinopteri; order Cypriniformes; family Cyprinidae; genus Labeo; species Labeo calbasu. The sequence goes on along the minus strand of JAHKKF010510729.1, from coordinate 19,867 downwards.
CTCTCAGTCTACACTCGCTTAGATAGTGACACTCCAAACAAACATTACACGGCGCTCAAATCTACTCTGAACCAGTGTTTTGGATGTTTTCCAACAAAAATATTTAAGCATCCTTAAAACAATATTCAGAAAAAACACTTGAGATGCAAAATAAAACATCTGGTTGACAAAGACGACATGATTTTCTTGTTTTAAGTGTTAAAACTTAGTGAGGTTTATGTAAAACAACTTTATTTTCTTTGTACAGTATCGATTATAAACTATTTTTTTTTTTTTAGCATATTATTTTGATGAAAGATTATTAATAAAAAAAAAAAAACATTATATAACATTATATAAGTTCCAATCAAAAGTTGCCTTTTTTTATTTTTGAAAAAATATTAAAACATATTATATTACATGTTATATTATAGAAGTTGTAAATTAATTTTTTTTTTTTTTTTTAGGAATGTATTTGGATCAAAGAATAAGAAAAAATATTATTTAAGTGGTAAACAAAAGTTGCATTTTATTTTTTGCAATTTGTTTGTATGAAAGATCAAGAAAACAATCTGAAATGCAAACTTTTTTTTTTTTTTTTTTAAAAAACAATTTATTTTAATGAAAGATTATTTTAAAAACATTCTGTTCCATAAGTTGCAATCAAAAGATGTGTTTTTATTTTTAGCATTTTTTAGCAAATACGTTTTTTTATTAAGATGAAATATTATTATGAAAAAATATTATACAAGATGAAAACAAGCAACTAGCAATTTATTTTATTTAGATGAAATTATTAAGGAAAAAATATGATATATGTTATAAAACAAAAATATGTTGTATTTATTTATTTATTCATTTATTTATTTTATTTTTTATGAAGAAAAAACATAAGCTGTAAACAAAAATTTCCTTATAAAACATTATATTTCACAATTTGTAATCAATTAAGCTTATTTATTTTTTTTTTTTTTAGTATTTATTAATTAATTAATTTATTTATTTATTCATCCATTCATTTTATTTATTTTTATTAAGACAAAACATTATATAAGTTGTAAACAAAAATGTCCTTTTTTAGCAACTTATTTAATTTAGTTTATTTTAATTTATGTATGAAATATTAAAGAAAAAAATCATCCAAGTTGTAACCAAAAATTTATTTTTTATCTTTAGCAATTTATTTAGATGAAATATTAAGAAAAATATTACATAACATGTAAACAAAAATTGCCTTTTTATTTTTTGCAATTTATTTGTATGAAAGATTAAGAAAAAAGCCTAAAATGTAAACTTTAATTTAATTTTTAACATTTTTTTTAATTGAAAGATTATTAAAAAACATTATATTTCATAAGTTGTAATCAGTTAAGCTTATTATTTATTTATTTATTCATCCATTCATTTATTGTATTTATTTTTTATTAAGAAAAAATATTACATAATTTGTAAACAGAAATGTTCTTTTTATTTTTAGCAGTTTATTTATTTATTTTATTTTATTTTATTTTATTTAGATGAAATATTATTATGGAAAAAAATGTAAGTTCTAATTTTTTTTTGTAGTTTTATTTGTATGAAAGGTTAAAAAAATATAAATAATTCTGTTTTATTATATTATATATTATAACATTATACAAAAAAAAAAAATATATATATATATATATATATATATATATTATACTATAACATTGTATTCCATAAGTTGTAATCAATTTAGCCTTTTATTTATTTACTTACTTATTTATTTATTCATTCATTTATTTGATTATTTTTTTTATTCTTAAGAAAAAATTTAAGTTGTAAACAAAAATGTCCTTTTTATTTTTAGCAATTTATTTAATTTATTTTATTTTATTTAAATGAAATATTAAGCAAAAAATATACTACAAGTTCTAAACAAACAGTTTTATTTTTTACTTTATATGTATGAAAGATTAAGTAAAAAAAAAAAAATCCAAACAATTTTTTTATTTTTAACTATTTATTTTATTGTAAAATTATTAAAAACGTTATATTCTATAAGTTGTAATCAAAAAAAGTTTTTGTTTTCAGCATTTATTAGCAATTAAGCTTTATTCATTCATTCATTTATTTTATTTATTTTTTATTAAATTATTATTAAAGTTGTAAACAAAAAAAATGCCCTTTTTTAGCAATTTAGTTATTGTATTTTATTTTATTTAGACGAAATATATATATATATATATATATATATATATATATATATATATATATATATATAATGTGTGCATTTTGTTTTTTGTTTTCTGTTTTTTTGTAAATAACTTTCGAGCGAGTGATTGATTTCAGTGTAGTTCATCAGATTCGCATTAGACTAATGAAGGCTTCAGTAATGACGCTCCTGACTGACTCCAGACCAGTGAACGGACGGCTCGTCTCATATGTGACAAAGTCATCACAGCATTTACAGGCCAAATAAATGAGGACGGACGTCAAGGAGAAGCGCTGAGCTTTATTAAGGACGGAGGAGACGGGTGTGATAAGCGAACAGACGGCTTCCGTCCGACCCTGTCAAACAAGCCTGCGCTGTTTATCACAGCCAGAGGATTTTACAGGCCGTCCTGATTGTGAAAATCCCTCAAGACTGAGAGAAAATTAAAAGCGCGAGCTGCCATCGTGACAGCTGTGAAGAACAACGTCACTGCCAAACCACTGTTTATCTGCACCGACGCCAGCCAACAAAACACACACACACACACACATTTAGGATCCTGACACTTTCACAGAAACATTAGAAAGTAAATAAAGGAATATTTGAGACGGAGCACAAATCAAATATAAATAAACTGATTATTTCACCAAGACGTCTCTTTTCTGCTCACCAAGGCTGTGTTTATTTAGTCAAAAATGCTGTAAAAATAGTCAAATGTTTTTATAATTTAAAAAAACAGTTTTCTACACAAATGTATGTTAAAATATAATTTATTTCTGTGATCAAAGCTGAATTTTCAGCATCATTACTCCAGTCTCCAGTGTCGCATTTCTCAGTTTAACAGCATTTTTTAGCAGTTAAGCTTTTTATTTATTTACTTACTTTTTATTATTTGTTAATTCATTTATTTTTTATTTAGAAAAAATATAAGTTGTAAACAAAAATGTCTTATTTTTAGCAATTTATTTATTTTATTTAGTTTGTTTTATTTTATTTAGACGAAATATTAAGGAAAAAAATATAAGTTATAAAATATAACTTTTTTATTTTTTGTAGTTTATTTGTCTGAAAGATTCAGTAAAAAAATAAAATGCTAACTTTTTTTAATTTTTAACAATTTATTTTGTTTAAAGATTATTAAAATATTATATAAGTTGTAATCAAAATACGACTTTTTGTTTTTAACAAGTTTCTGCAAAAGAAAAGCTTCTTTCATTTATTTATTCAGTTATTTTATTTATTTTTTATTAAGAAAAAAATAGAAGTTGTAATCAACAGTTGTACGGAAAAAAAACTTACATAAAAAATTTTTTATAAAAAAAAAAAAAACTGAACATAAATATATAAATAAATAAATAAATAAATAAATAAATATTTGAACTAGTTTCCAAGGCTGTATTTCTTAGTTTAACTTGATGTACTAAAATTAAACTGAAATAAAAAATGTATTAACAAAAATACAAATAAAAACAACAAAAACTAATAAAAAGACAACAACACACAACAAAATGACTAAAATGTTAACTAAAATTAACATGAAAGAAGAAAATATAAAAATACAATCCAATTAAAGATATGAACAAATATCTGCCAGTGGGTTCAGAAGTAAAACAACTTAATTCAAAATGGAAAAAAAAAAAAATAATAATAATAAAAATAAATAAAACACTCAACACAAAGAAATAAATAAATAAAATACTTAAACAACTCGATTCCAAGGCTGCATTTCTCAGTTTAACGATGTACTAAAATGAAACAAATAAAAATTAATAAAAAATAAAAAATAAAAACAGCAAAAACAAATAAAAACTACCAAAAAAAACAACCAACAAAATGACTAAAACGTTAACTAAAATTTACAAGCAGAAAATCTAAAAATAAAATCCAATTCAAAATATTAACAAATATTTGCCAATGGATTCAGAAAAAACAACTTAATTCAAAAGGAAAAAAAAAAAACTTAAAATAAATAAATATAAATAAATAAATAAATTTGAACTAGTTTCCAAGGCTGTATTTCTCAATTAAACTTGATGTACTAAAATTAAACTGAAATAAAAATTAATTTTAAAAACACAAAAATAAAAATGACAAAAACGCACAACAAAATGAGTAGAAATGTAACTAAAATTAACAGGAAAGCAGAAAATATCAAAAATAAAATCCTATTCAAATAGTAAAAAAATATCTGCCAGTGGATTCAGAAAAAACAACTTACTTCAATAAATAAATAAATAAATAAAAATAAATAAATAAATATTTGAACTACTGGCCAAGGCTGCATTTCTCAGTTTGACTTGATGTACTAAAATTAAACTAAAAATAAAAAATAATAAAGAAAATAAATAAAACCAACAAAAACTAAACAGTGCATGCAACATTTAATGCTATAATTTAATAAATTTGAAAACGTTCTGCTCCAATTTAGACCTGAATTTGTAGAAGGGCATTTTCTGTAATCCTAAAGATTATTTCCTAGTCTAAAGACGATATTTAACTGTCTGAAAACACGTCCTCTCTCTCTGTCTTTTGCAGCAGAGTGACGTGTAAGCGTGTGAACGTCTGGATACGTGTGCGTCTGGCCACAGATTCTCCTCCGGCTGTTTAACGCCGCCGTTCTGCCACCCACCATGATGAGTAACGAGCAGAGCAGATAGCAGACACAAACCCATCAAACTTAACAGCCGCGTCCCATCAGAGAGACTCACGCTGGGGCTGACCGGCCCTCCGCCACACACACACACACACACACACACAGCAGGACACTGATATCAGGAAGCTAATAAAGCCGCTCATTTGGTGGTTTACGTAAACTTGGACAGCAGGATGAATATTTGTGTGGTTTACAGAGAGGAACAGAAAACTAACCGGTGAAATATTCACAAACACTGCACTGGTGATGTAATATTAAGCAAAAATGTGATTATAGTGCAATATTAAATAAAAAAAAAAAAAATTAACTAATCACACATTTTTCCATTTGTTTAAGGTTATTATTGTTTAGTAAAATAGTTTTTATTTTTAGATTTTATATTTTCTGTTTTCATTTAAACTTTAGTTAAAATTTTATTAATTTTGTTGTGTGTTTTCGTCATTTTTATTAGGGTTTTTTTGTATTTTTAGTTATTTTAAGTTCAAGTTACACTAAACTAAAATGTATCAAAAAGTAACAAATTTAAAAAAAAAAGTTTTAAAATTAAAAAAATAAATAAATAAATAAATAAATAAATATATAAACATCTGCCAATAGGTTCACAAAAAAAAAAAAAAAAAAGCTTAATTCAAAAGGGGAAAAAATAATAATAATAAAAAAAAATAAAAAATGAATGAAAATGAATGAATGAATGAATGAATGAATGAATGAATGAATAAATAAATAAATAAAATATTTGAACTAGTTTTCAAGGCTGCATTTCTCAGTTTAACTAGATGTACTAAAATGAATCTGAAAAATCTAAAAATGAATCTAAAAATTAATAAAAATAAATAAATAAAAACAACAAATAACAAAATGGCTAAAATATTAACTAAAATTTACAATACAAATTATTCAAATAAAATCCAATTCAAAATGAAAATATTAAAATAAAATAAAATTCAAAATATTAACAAATATCTGCAAGTGTGTTCAGAAAAACACAGCTTAATTCAAAATGAAAAATAAAATATAATAATAAAATTAAATTAAAAAAATGCATTTAATTTTTAATTTTAAAAAAATTCCATTTCATGGATAAAATAAAATAAAAATAAAAATAAAAATAAAATAGATATTAAAAAACAAAAAAATTACTTTCTTTCAGTTAGCTGCCAAAACAACATATCTCATTTTGGTTTAATTTAATTGTGTATAAAAATACACAACAAAATGACTAAATCTTTAACTGAAATTAAATAAAAACACAATATTAAAAAAATCAAACGTAAAATAATACCTAATTTAAAATACAAAAACTATCGCAGTACATTTATATTAACATACTATAATTTCTACATTTTTTGTAATCAATCACAATTAATCACAATTTCTAATCATAAACATTAAATCACATTGAATCTCTAAGTTAATGTAGAAACAACATAAAGATAGTATTTGTTTAAAAGCAGCTTTTTAGATGTACTATGAATGAATAAAAATTACTAGTTAAAACTTTTGGTTTCAATATTTTATTTGATAAACAAACAGATGCTGCATTAAATGGCAAATATTAAACAAAAATTAACATGCATTTTTGCCATTTATCAAAATTATATATACAATGAACATCGTTAGAATTCATTATGTCATTAAGTGAATGATGAGCAACATGTACTTCGTATATAATATCATTGTTAACGCTCTTATCGTGTAAAAAAGTGTTTGTTTCTTCTAAAGGCCGACGTCCTTCATGCTGACATTGACCAAGTGTTGTGAACTCATCTGCTTTACGTCTTCATCAAAAGGAGCTTTGAAGTCCAAAAATTCACAGTAAAACCAACAGCTTGTGCTTTTGCTGGGTAACAATCACTTCACAAGACAGAAAACATGTGAACTGCCATGTCTAATATCGCTAAAACTACCACATGTACATGTCTTATTCATATAGGGATGGGAATCATAACAAATTAAACCGATTCTGGTCACTTAATGATTTCATGAACGATTCATTTAAGTATCGACACCAATAATTGATCGGAAATCTAATAAACAAAGAAACAAATAGATCATTTTAAATAAATACAAATACATAAATAAGACTTATAGAAAAAGATCTATAAGAATCGATTCAGTGAGTCATTAGACTGATTCAAACCAACAGCTCATGAGTTCAGAACTGATTTGTGATTCTTTAGAGCTGATTCTTTAAAAGAATCAACTCATAAGAGTCATTTATTGGTGTTTGTTAGGATAATGCAATACAATATTAATTTTTTCAGTATTTCTCTAACATTTAATTCAAAGAGCAAAGATATTTTACTATAATATTCAAACTAGGCTTATTGTTTACTAAACTATACCAGAAAAAACATCATTACCTGAAATAAAATAAACATTAATTAAAACAAAATAAATATTTTAGAAACTTTAACTTAAATTAAACTAAAATTAGAAATGTTGTTTTGCCAACTAGCTGAAATAAAACATTTAAGTACTAAAATATCTAAAAAGTAAAAGTTAATAAAAACTATCGACATATTTAAAAAAGACAAAAATACCAAGTATTTTAACTAAAATTAAAATAAAAAAATGAAATATAAAAATATAAATAAAATCTAAAATCTAAAAAAAAAAAACCTATTAAAGTATATCATCAATGACAAATTTAACAAAACAAAACTGCTCTGAATAAATACATATAAATTAACGAAAAAAAATAAGATCAATAAGAACTGATTCTCTATCTGATTCAGTGAGTCATTAGACTGATTCAAACCAACAGCTCATGAGTTCAGTACAGATTCATGATTCTTTTGAGCTGATTCATTAAAAAAAATCAACTCATAAGAGTCATTTATTTGTAATTTGGACTAAACTGGTTTTGCTTTGTTGTTTGTTAGGATAATGCAACACAATATTAATTGTTTCTACATTTTTCAGTATTTCTCTTACATTTAATTCATAGAGCAAGGATATTTTACTGTAGTATTTGATCTAGGATTATTATTGTTCACTAAACTAAAACCAGAAAAACGTTCATTATTTGAAATAAAGCAAACATTAACCAAAATAAAATGAAATATTAAAAAAAAAACCTTTAACTTAAATTAAACTAAAATCAGAAATGTTGTTTTGCCAACTAGCTGAAATAAAACGTTTAAGTACTAAAATATCTAAAACTTCATAAAAACTATAGACATATTAAAAAAAGATATTAACTAAGCTATTAATAAACTAAAATTGACTATAAAAATATAAATAAAATATAAAAAATAAAATACAACTTAATAAAAACTATAGACTACTTTTTAAAATATATAAACTGAAACTGTAAAAATAAATTTAAAATTAAAACAGAATATAAATAAAATATTAAATTAAATCTAATTTAAAATATTTACAAAAACTATTAACTGCTCTGAATCTTCTCGATTCCCAAGCCTAGATCATACGAAAACACAATCCAAGCTGAACTGCTAGCGAAACAACTGACCTGGAAAAGCACTTCATTGAAAAGCCACAAAAGTCAGACTAATTTCTACCCTGTGAAAAGGAGCTGCTGGAGACGGAGGGGGTCTCAGAAACGCCACTTCTTTTTTCCCATGATTCTTGAGAGCCACAAAAACTTAATCTCAGATCTTAAGAGGAAACACAGACATGCAAATCAAACCAACCCACAACAAAACCTCAGTTATTGCAACTGCAAACAAGCTTGCAACGCATCGAAATGCAAACATGTTTTTAGCGATATTGGCTATTAAATCAATACTTTAAAAGCAATACTTCTCACCCTCAGGCTAACCAAGATTAGGATGAGTTTGTTTCTTCATCAGATTTGGAAAAATATGCCATTCCATCACTTGCTCACCAATGGATCCTTTGAAGTGAATGGGTGCCGTCAGATTGAGAGTCAAAATAGCACATCACAATAATCCAGAAGTAATCCACACCACTCCAGTCTATCAGTTAATATCTGAAGACAAAAGAAACAAATCTATCAAGACATTTCTAACTAAAATATGAGTCCATAATCCATAATAACACTTCCTCTAGTGAAAAAGTGGTCTGGTCTGAATCAGGAGAGAAATCTGCACAGATCAAGCACTTTTTACAACACAAACATGTGGCTGGATTTTGATGTAAGAGACAACAGGAAATTGATTTTTTCACTGGAGGAAGTGTTATTATGGATTATGTACTCAATGTATTTTAGTTAAAAATGTTTTAATGATGGATTTGTTTCAGCTTTTGTCTTCTCAAGGTGTTAACTGATGGACTGGAGTGGTGTAGATTACCCGTGGATTATTGTGATGAGCTATTTTCAATCTGACGGCACCCATTCACTGCAGAGGATCCATTGGTGAGACAGTGATGGAATGCTATATTCTCCAAATCTGATGAAGAAACAAACTCATCCTAATCTTGGATAGCCTGAGGATGAGAACTATTGCTTTTGAAGCACTGATTTAATAGCCAACATCGTTAAAAACATGTTTACCTTTAGATGCATGGCAAGCTTTTTTTATCTTGAGAAGACAAAAGCTCAAACAAATCCATCATTAAGATGTTTTTAACTAAAATACGAGTTCATAATCCATAATAACGCTTCCTCCAGTGAAAAAGTCCTTTTGTCTCACATCAAGATCCAGAAGCATATTTGTTTAGATCTGTTTTTGGCTTGTAAACAGTGCTTGATTTGTGCAGATTTTTCTCCTGATTCAGACCAGACCACTTTTCACTGGAGGAAGTGTTATTATGGATTATGGACTCAAATTTGAGTTAAAAATGTCTCGATAGATTTGTTTCTTTTGTCTTAAGATGTTAACTGATAAACTGGAGTGGTGTGAATTACTTGTGAATTATTCTGATGTGCTATTTGGACTCTCATTCTGACGGCACCCATTCACTACAGAGTATCTATTGGTGAGTAAGTGATGGAATGCTATATTTCTCCAAATCTAATGAAGAAACAAACTCATCTGTTTACAGCTGTTTTTGGCTTGTAAACGGTGCTTGATCTGTGCAGATTTCTCTCCTGATTCAGACCAGACCACTTTTTCACTGGAGGAAGCCTTATTATGGTTTATGGACTCATATTTGAGTTAAAAATGTCTTGATAGATTTGTTTCTTTGTCTTAAAATGTTAACTAATGGACTGGAGTGGTGTGGATTACTACTATTTTATCTCTATTTGGACTCTCATTCTGACGGCACCCATTCACTGCAGAGTATTCTTTGCTGAGCAAGTGATGGAATGCTATATTTCTCCAAATCTGATGAAGAAACCAACTCATCCTAATCTTGGATAGCCTGAGGGTGAGAACTATTGCTTTTGAAGTACTCCAGTCACCACTCCAGTCCATCAGTTAACATCTTAAGACAAAAGCTGAAACAAATCCATTATTAAGACGTTTTTAACTAAAATCCATAATCCATAATAACACTTCCTCCAGTGAAAAAGTCCATCTTCTGTTGTCTCTCACATCAAAATCCAGCCACATGTTTGTTTAGACCTGTTTTTGGCTTGTAAACAGTGCTTGATCTGTGCAGATTTCTCTCCTGATTCAGACCAGACAACTTTTCACCGGAGGAATGTCTTGATAGATTTGTTTGTTTTGTCTTAAGATGTTAACTGATGAACTGGAGTGGTGTGGATTACTTGTGGATTATTGTGATGTGCTATTTGGACTCTCATTCTGACGGCACCCATTCACTACCGAGGATCCATTGGCGAGCAAGTGATGGAATGCTATATTTCTCCAAATCTGATGAAGAAACAAACTCATCCTAATCTTGGATAGCCTGAGGGTGAGTAAATTTGCAGCAAAGGTTCATTTTTGCACGAACCATTCCAGCAAAAAGGCCCCGACCAGGCAAATTATAAACTGTCGCAAGTCTATTTCTAAGAACGACTCTTATTTGCAAAGCAAATCAATTCAAGCGTTGGGGGTCTTTTGGAAGCCCGACCCTTGCGAGCAACTAAAACTGCTTTTCAGCTCCTTGTTTTTTCCCCTTTCGCTTGAGCAAACACCCAGAAGTTGTCAAACTCTCTTGGCGTGTGAAGGCCGAGCTTTCTCTCACTCCAGAAGAAGTGCTCACACGAAAGATAAAGAAAGGAGACACAAAAGGCCGAGGCGGGAGTGAATGGAGGGTGATGGTGGTGCTGTGGCATGCTAATGAAGCTCTAATACTCACAAATGCCCTCTCCCTTCGCTCCGGCAACAGGGCAGCGGGGTTAATTATCATAACAACGGGGCGCTGGACATTTCGCAGGAGACGCCAAGACTGTCCTTCTCCAGTGCGCTGACGAATCTGAGAGGTCAGTTTATCTTTGTTTCAATAATTAACCCACCTTTTGCTACACTTTTGTCGGACGATGAGCCTTTCTAGCGGATAGAAACCGCGTCGTTTGGCGCGCTCGCGGAGGCAGCGGGTGGCTGTCGGAGACATCACCGTCTTTTGTTTGGCGTCCACGGTGGCTCAGGCTAAACGGGTTGAACGGAGCTTTTCACCAAGATAAAACACACACACTGTACGGGACAATATACCGGGATACCCCGTATAAGCGGCCCAGCGTGGGTCTGGCTTTGTATTGTGAGGACTTTACAAACAAATCACTTCATTAAGAGGTGTGTGAGTACACAAACTCCACAAACCTGCTCGAACAATCCACGCCATTAACATCTCTAAGAGAAAAAGCCTCGCCACATACTGGGTGAATGCTGGTTTAAGAGTTTAAGAATTAGCAACTTTCACAACATTGTGAAAATATGTTAAATTGGTTGATGCAGAAAATCTGGCCAAACAACAGACACACGAAATGGAAAGGAAATGTTTATTTAGTTAGATGTTGAAAATATTCCTGCTTATGTTGATGTAGAATCAATATTGACAATGAAGCATTTGCTCAACGTTCACTTTAAGCTTTACAACAGCAGTAGGACTATCACAAGTGGTCAAAAACAACAGCAACAGTCAAGGGTTTAACACTTTATCTATCTATCATCTATGCAACCATCCATATATTCTTTCATCCATTTATTCAACTATCTATCCAAACATTTATCCTTCATTAATGCATCATCCATCCATCCAACCATGTATTTATCCATCTATCCAACTATCCATCCATTCAAATCAACCATCTATCCATCCATCATCCATCTATTTCTCCATCTATCCAACTATATATCCATCCTTCCATCCACACCAACCATCTATCCACCCATTGATCGTCCATCCATTTATCTATCATCTATCTATCTATCCAACTATATTTGAATACATCCATCATTTTTCCATCTATGCAAATATTTATCCATTCATTCATTTCTCCATCGGTCCAAATATCCAACTATCCATCCATCCATCCATCCATTTATCCACCTATATAATTATCCATCCAACCAACTATCCATCCATCCGAAACAACCATCTATCCATCCATTTCTCTATTTCTCCATCTCTCCAACTATCTATCTCTCCAACTATCTATCTATCTATCTATCTATCTATCTATCTATCTATCTATCTATCTATCTAACTAACTATATTTGAATACATCCATTTTTCCATCTATTCAAATATCTATCCATCCATCCATTTCTCCATCAATCCAACTATCCATCCATCCATCCATTTATCCACCTATATAATTATCCATCCATCTATCCATCAATCTATCTATCTATCTATCTATCTATCTATCTATCTATCTATCTATCTATCTATCTAACTATATTTGAATACATCCATTTTTCCATCTATTCAAATATCTATCCATCCATCCATTTCTCCATCGATCCAACTATCCATCCATCCACTCATCTATCATCCATCCATCCATCCATCCATCCATTTATCCACCTATAAAATTATAATCTATCCATCATCCACCATCCATTTCTCCATCTCTCCAACTTTCTATGAATACATCTATCCATTTTTCTCTCTATTCAAATATCTATCCATCCATCCATCCTTTTCTCCATCGATCCAACTATCCATCCATCCATAAATACAACTATCCATCCATCCACCCATCCATCCATTTATCCACCTATATAATTATCTATCTATCTATCTATCTATCTATCTATCTATCTATCTATCTATCCAACTATATTTGAATACATCCATTTTTCCATCTATTCAAATATCTATCCATCCATCCATTTCTCCATCGATCCAACTATCCATCCATCCACTCATCTATCATCCATCCATCCCTCCATCCATTTATCCACCTATAAAATTATAATCTATCCATCATCCACCATCCATTTCTCCATCTCTCCAACTATCTATCTATGAATACATCTATCCATTTTTCTCTCTATTCAAATATCTATCCATCCATCCTTTTCTCCATCGATCCAACTATCCATCCATCCATAAATACAACTATCCATCCATCCACTCATCCATCCATCCATTTATCCATCCATCATCCATCCAAACCAACTATCCATCATCTATCCATCCATGCATCATCTATCCATCCATCCATCCATCCATACCAACTATCCATCATCCTCTCATCCATCCATCCATCCATCCATCCATCCATCATCCATCCAACTATTCATCAATCCATCCATCCAAAGCAACTATCCATCCATCCATCCTACTATTCAACCATTTATGTATCCATCTATTTGACTATCCATCCATTCATCTGTTTATCATCCATCCATCCATCCACGCATCCAACTATCCATTCATCCATGAAAACCAACTATCCATCCATCGTTCTTTGTATCTATAAAACTAGTACTTTTTAAACTTTTTCTGCACTTTCAAAAAGTTTCAAACCGTTTTTTCTGTTGTTTTTCTCATTAAAAATGACCATTATGTTCTTCGAATTTCAATTAATTTGATGTCTTTTCTTACACTGCCAAAATCCCAACTGCAATCCTGTATTCTGGAAATTCTGGAACTGAGCTGGAATTCAAGATGTTCTCAATTCAATTCCAAAGGGCGAGCAACCTCGTTCGTTGCATTCAACAACAGCGAGATGATTGATTATAACGGCACAGAACACGTTTCAAAGAGTCAACTTTACATCTGAAGACATGAAACAGCGAAACATGATGCAACAGGCAAAGTCGTCCATCTGACGCATGTGTACACATAAAATTAGCGCTGAACTCACTCCACGGCCCCCGTCCCACCCACAGAACGACAACATATGCATTACTAATTACCATTACAAAAAGCATGATTCTCAAGCAGACCTGACAGATCACTAGCAACAGAAACACACCGAGCCCAAGCATGGCATGATCTCCCCACGGGCGTCAAGAGTTTTCAGACTCTCAGAGATGAAGAGGGCCAGTCGTAATGGGAACGCCCAACGCTCAGACACGCAAACAGCCAAATCCTTCTTTAACACAGCAGCTCTTGATGAATGACTGGGGACAGCGCCGTTGCCAGGATCCAACACTGGCCAAGTCCACGGAAAGGAAAAGAGCAGGTCTTTTGTTGCATTCGAGCACAAAAACAAAGCCGCTTTGCTTTTCAAGCGCAGTGTATCTCCTCTTTGAAGCCCTCTGACATCCTCATTAACTCGGGGAAAAAACTTGTCAAGCAAAATGAATTTTTGTTTTGCCTTGTTAATGTTGTTCTCCTTGGCTGAACTTCACTCGCCTTATTCTGAACACCAGCGTGACGCGTTTTCACTGCATTGTCATAGAAAACCTCTGCTGGCGAGGAATTAGCAATTGGCTATTAATAAAATATCTGTTGCATCTTATTTAAAAATGCATGAGGCACTCAAAATTAACTTTGATAGAGTTTGCAATAACTCAAAGTGCAAATGCAGCTTTGAAATGAAAACTGAACTCTTTCTTTCTCTTATTTCAGCTGTTGCTCATCTTTAAAATGAATCTGTCTGTCGGCGTCTCAGTAAAACCAGTGTTGTGTGAACGAGCGTCATGCATCAGCTCATCCTGTGAGTGTGTAATGATTCAACACAGGACGCGTCTATACCGTCAGCGTTTGATACAGACCCCGACAGAGACTCAATATTACTGTTACCATAGTAAACTGATGAGTATGCACCGCATTTACACATGCTACTATTGCGACTGCATACATAAAATACATAGAGAACGTGTTGAGTGAGGAAATAAATTTAACAAAACACATCCAGGTCTTATTTCACCATAAAATCTAAATCTTTTTACTGCAATACAGTGTTTTACTGCATTACAATGAACATAATTTACACACAAATCAGAAATAAAGGCAGTACAACAAATGCTATGATGCAGTAATACTTTAACATTTTTTTACAATATCACTATTTTCCCTCTTTTTTCTTGCACTCCAGTAATGAAATGCATTAGTACTTCAATCTAATTTTTAATAAACTTGTAAACTTTACAAATTTATTTCAGTTGCAGTAAAGAGATGTTAGGTTAAAGTATCTCTACTGCAATGCAAAATTAAATTGTCATATTTTTTTTTAAAGTTTGCAAGTTTAAAAGGTTGAAGTATTTACACTTTTTTAAACATGCAAACTGTACTAAGATTTAAATAAAATATTCTTAGATTTATCTTGCACTGCAGTAATGAGATTTATACATAATTCGACTTTTTAAAACTTATAAACTATCACAATTTTGTTTTGCATTGCATAATACGATGTATAAATATTTTAGCCTTCCGTTAAAAAAATTCTAAACTTTACAAATATTTACAAAAAAAATAAAATAAAATTATATATATATAATGTATGTATGTATATATATATATATATATATATATAATAAACAATTTGGAGAGAAAATGTTCTTAAAGATCTTGCAAAAAGTCCTTAAGTAGGACTTATTTCTTATACTGATATAGTAAGAAATGTTTTGTGTCTTTTGTTTTACTCCCATTCTGTTCTCTTTCTTTTATTGTTCCTTTCTTCTGGTGATTTAGTGTGAACTGTGACCTGGACGTGTTTTTGACCCTTTTAAAGAGATTCACAGTTTTACCTTCGAGCACTGCTTGTGATTCTGACACCAAACCAACGATCCATTGCTCTGGAAAAAGAGAAAAGACATCATAAAACACTGGAAATCACATCAGATATGAAACATTCACTCAAAATAAATAAACAGATAAGTAAAAGTAAGTTAGATTTTAAGTAAATCAGTTCAAACTGTTCATTTTAGTGAATCGATTAAAAAAACTGATTCAAAAATGGTAAGGGTTAGGACGCATGATTAAAATGTTCCATTAAACTGTTTGTTTTATTGAACTGATTCAAAACACTGATTCGAAGATTAATTTGCAAATCACTCAAAAAATGGTCCCTGACAAAAAAAGTTACATTACTGTTTAAGTGAATCGATTCAAAACACCGATTCAAAGATTCATTTGCATAATCACTCAAAACCTTAGTGCCAGACAAAAAAAATGCTAAATTAAACTGTTTGTTTCAGTGAATAAATCCAAAACTATGATTCAGAGATTCATTTGCACCATCATTTAGAAAAATGATGGCCATGTTCCATTCAACTATTTGTTTCACTAAATCGATTTAAAACACTGATTGAAACACTAATCACCAAATCACTCAAAAAATGTTACATTAAACTGTTTAAGTGAATCGATTCAAAACACTGATTCAAAGATTAATTTGAATCATCACTCAAAAAATGGCTGTAAATTAAAAAATGTTCCAATAAACGGTTCCAGTAAATCAGTTCAAAACACACATATATGATTCATTTGCACATCACTTAAAAATGGACTTAAACTTTCCATTAAAGTGTTTGGTTCAGTGAATCGATTCAAAACACTGATACAAAGATTCATTTGCACAATTCATTCAAAACAAATGATGCCCAGCTAAAAATGTTCCATTAAACTGTTAGTTCCAGTGAAACAATCCAAAACACACATCTAAGATTAATTAATTTGGTTTCAGTGAATCAATTCAAAACAAAGACTCAAAGATTCAAAGATTCATTTGCACCTTCACTGAAAAACTTGGTGCCAGACAAAAAATGTTCCATTGAACTGCTCTTTTCAGTAAATCGATTCAAAACACTGATTCAAAGATGTATTTGCACCATCTTTTTAAAAAACACAGTGCCCGACTAAAAATGTTTCATTAAACTGGTCGTTTCAGTGAATCAATTCAAAACATTGATTAAAAGATTAATTTGCACAATAATTTAAAACAAATAACACCAAGGTAAAAATGTTTCATTAAACTCTTTGTTTTAATGAATTGATTCAAAACACTGATTCAAATATTCATTTGAATCATCACTCAAAAAAAAAAAAAAAACATTCCATTAAACGGTTTAGTTCAGTGAATCAATTCAAACCAAAATTACACAGATTTGATTTGCTCCACTCAAAAACTTGGTGCTTGACTAAAAGTGTTCCACTAAATTATTTGTTTCAGTGAATTGATTCAAAACACTGATTCATTTGCACCATCTCTCAAAACAAATGATGTCCAGATAAAAATGTTCCATTAACTGTTTTAATGAATCAATTCAAAACACTGATTCAAAGACTGATTTGAATCATCACTCAAAAAATGGCGGCAAACTAAAGATGTTTTATTAAACTGTTAGTTTCAGTGAATCAATCCAAATCACACATCTAAGATTTGTTTGCACATCACTCAAAAAACAATCTAAAAATGTTCAATTAAACTTTTTGGCTCAGTGAATCGATTCAAAACTATGATTCAAAGATTAATCTCTCAGAATTGATGCCTGACTAGAAATGTTCCATTAGTTTCAGTGAATCATGTCAAAACGTGGATTCAAAGATTCATTTGCACAATCATTCAAAACAAATGATGCCCAGCTAAATGTTCCATTAAATGCTGTGTTTCAGTGAACTGATTTAAAACACTGATTCAAAGATTCAGTTGCACCATTTCTCAAAAAAACGGTGCACGACTTAAAATGTTCCATTGAACTGTGTTTCAGTAAATCAATTCAAACCACCAATTAGATTCCTTTGCACAATCATTCAGAACAAATGACTCCCAGAAAAAAAAATGTTCCTTTAAACAGTTTGTTCCACTAAATTGATTTAAAACACTGATTCACAGATTAATTTAAATCATCACTCAAAAAAAATGGTGCCAAACTAAAATGTTTCATTAAACTGTTTGGTTCAGTAAATCATTTCAAAAGAAAGATTCAAAGACTCATTTGCACCATCACTCAAAAACATGCTTGACTAAAAATGTTCCACTAAAATTATTAGTTCCAGTAAATCGATTCAACACACCGATTCAAAGATTCACTTGTGCCATCCCTAGGAAATCAGACTAAACATCTTCCATTAACTACGGTTTCAAATGAATCGTGGCTTTGTTCCTTTTTCCACAAGCATCCGAACGAGCAAACTTCACGGCTCTGTAAACCAAAAGTCTGTTTAAGTTCAATGTCAAGTTCAAAGGAATCTGGAACAATGTAATCCAGTGGAAATTCCCTGTGAAACCTTGGAAAAGAACTTATCATTAAAGGACTTAATTTGCCATCCAGTCCCGCAGGGTGTTGTGCACTCGATGTCAAGGATAATGGTCAACGGCTTCAAAGAGAGGAGGAGACGATAGCAAACGCTCAAATGCAAAACACGTGCATCGTCAGAGACGTTTGCGAAGCTTTAATGGAACGATCACGCGTTTTGTTATAATGAGACAATAGCGTGTGTCTCATAACATGAGCTCCAGTGTCTTATTGCTTAAATGCATCCCCGTCAGGACGGCTGACTGAAAGCCTGTCACATTTTGAGGCGTGACAGCATCCCTCGGACACTCGGCGGGATGTTGACCCAGCTGTCGCTGACCCGGGGCTGATAATTATAGGTCAGCATTGTAACCCGGCTTAGTGAAGAGTCAAGGGTATTCCTGGAGCGTTTAAGCCTTTGGATTTTAAAGCTCACAGATTTACAATCAGTTTGCTGAAGCGTCGCTGGGGGATTCATGTGTCACATCAACTCTAATCCGTCCAGGAACTAAACACAACATCGTTCTGAAAGATAAACTGTGCATTTACATGTATGTGTTCAGCAGATGCTCTTATCTGAAGAGACTAACAATAGAGAACATAAACGATTCATCACAGAGCCAACAATGTTCACAGTGTACAAGCAGGTTTAAGGTGGAACATTTGAGGATGGATGAGATTCACTGAGGAAAAAAACACACTGTGAGATTCATGTTTGAATTTATATTAATCCAGCAAACAAGAAGCAGAACTGCAATTCAAACGTACATGTAAGGAACAGATCACTTTGTTTGAAAGCCTGAAGGTTTATGGAACTTACAGATGGATGGAAGGAGAGATAGATGGACAGATAAATAGATGGATGGATGGACAGAATAAGAGACAGATAGATGATGGATGGATGGATGGATGGATTGTGTATCCATCCACCCATCGTTCTATATATTCATCTCTCCATCCATCCATGTATTGCTCTATCCATTTCTCCATTCATCCATCATTCTATCATTTTTCCATGCATCCATTCATGTATTGTTCTATCCATCTCTCCATCCATCCATCGTTCTATATATCCATCTCTCCATTCATCCATCCATCCATCCACCCATGTATTGTTCTGTCTATCCATCTCTCCATCCATCCATCTATCCAGTTCTATCTATCCACATAACTTTCTGTCCATCCATCAATCCATCCAGGTATTGTTCTATCTATCCATCTCTTCATCCATCCATCCATCCATCCATCCAGGTATTATTCTATCTATCCATCTCTCCATCCATCTAACCACCCATGTATTTTTCTGTCTATCCATCTCTCCATCCATCCATCTATCCAGTTCTATCTATCCATATAACATTCTGTCCATCCATCAATCCATCCAGGTATTATTCTATCTATCCATCTCTCCATCCATCTAACCACCCACGTATTTTTCTATCTATCTCTATCATCCATTCATCTATCCATCATTCTATCTATCCATCTATCATTCTATCACCCATCCATCCATCGTTCCATCATTTTTTCCACCCATCCATCCATCGTCCTATCAGTCATTCTGTCTATCATCCATCCATTGTTCTGTAATTTTTCTAT
>JAHKKF010510728.1:0-11644 GCA_019740295.1 Labeo calbasu | reverse complement strand
TAAATGCAGACTTGGTGAGCAGATGAGGCTAAAAAACATTGAAAACTTTTGACTGGTAATGTATGTTCAAAAAGGTTTTTCCTTGCCTATAGCTTGTGCTGCATTATTTTCTGTTGATTTGGAACAATATTTTATTTTTTTATAAAAAGTGCAACACAAATCCACTTTAGTTGAATTAAAATATTGTTATCTTATATTTAATAATTGGGTACAGCAATTTCTTAGGGACTTTAAAAAGATTCAACACGGTTCACACAAAAATGAAAATTATATCATCATCTTTCATTCCAAACCTGTATGACTTTCTTCAGTGGAACAAAAAAGACGATAAATGTGTGTGTGTTTTTGTCCCTGTAGTGGACATCAATGGTCAGGTTTGGAACCACTTGAGGGTGAGTGAATGTTTTCAGTTAATTATGCCTTTAAATGGTAATAACAGCCTGAATGAATCTTTCCAGTTTACAGGTTCTCCAAAAATAACGATGGATAAATGTTACAAGTACAACAATAGCAATTCCCAGGGTTCCAGCATATAAGGTTTTTGAGGTGCTATGGCTTTAGGGTGTAGACAAAACCAAAATATATGGCTAACATTTTCTTTTAGCTTTGTTTTCTTTTAGGTTTTATAGACTTTTGGGTACAGTAGATCATGATTATCCTAGGACTAGTTCACAAAAGTAGTTTTTTTTAAATAATATCAAATCTTTAAAGAACAGTTGGATTGACAGCAATGGTCCTAGAGGCAAAACTGTTCAGAATGGGGAGATCTTTCATATGATATGAAGATCTAGTGTTTGTGTGAGTATATGTGCATTTTTTTTTAGTAATTTGAGGCCATTTACCATACACAGCTTGTGTAACTGTTATAGCACCATCTATGGTCCGATCTTTATGAAACTTTGCATGCTTGTTAAGAGTCATCTGATACATGTTCTCACCAATTTTGAGTTCTTGTTTAGGTTTTATAGGCTTTTGGGTATTTTTGGTCACGCCCCTTTTGTAAATGACCCTGTTATAGCTAACCGAAGGACAAAATTCAACATTTTTTCGATAATTATTGCTCTACAGAGTCTGGGGAACTGCGCTGCAGTGGTTTGATCGAGATTGAGCGAAAAACCTAGAACTAGTTTGCAAAAGTAGCTTTTTCACATATTTGTGAATATTTAATGAACAATTTGATTGACAGCAATGGTTCTTGAGGCAAAGTTGCTCAGCATGAGGAGATCTATCAAATGATATGCATTTTGTGTGGATGTGTGAAACATCACGTGATTACAGAGCCAAAAAACTTGTTAGCGCCACCTAGTGAACGATTTGTTTCAAAGTTCTTACAGACCTTTAGGGCCATGAGTCGAACATGCCCAGTGAGTTTCGTTCCGATCGGCCTCCGTTAACCTTGTCTAATAGGTGCTCAAACTTCATTGGCCAATGGCGGCCATGTCTTTTAGATACGCAAATGTCTTATGGACACTTGTGCCACTTTGGGCAAAGAGCCTGCATACCAATTTTCAAGTCGATCGGACTAACGATTGCATAGTTCTAGTCATTTTTAGTTTTTTTTTTATCTTATAGCGCCACCAAGTGGCAGAGCTGTGCAATTTTTTTATTTGACCAAAGATTAAGCTTATACACATGTGTACCGAGTTTGGTGAAGATATCTCATTCTGTTCAAGAGTTATAGCTACATGTAGCAATTGGTTAACGTTAGCATAGAACGTTTTATCGTTCCTATGCGACCGTGAGTCGATATTTAAACTTTTTTTTGATAATTATTGATATTCACTGTCCAGAGAATAGTTCTGCACTGGTTTGGTTCTGATCGGGCGAAAAACCTAGGACTAGTTCGCAAAAGTTGGTTTGGGATATAACACCATTTTGCGGAAAAAACGTACGTCGTAGAGAAAATCGCAATGTAGTTTTGTTCGTCTTGACCCAAGGATTGCAACGATGTAAAGTTTTTGAAAGTAAAAAAAAATTCTTACAATAACAATAGGGTTTAAGCACAACGTGCTCGAATCCCTAATAAACCCATGCAAATAATTTGCAAATAATGTGTCTGTTGCACACTGGCAGAAACTCGTCTTTAATAAACAAACATGATACATGACACTTAGTTCCAGTGCTATTTCTGGTCTACATATTTTGGTCTGTTAGTTTCATCCCTGTTCTTGAAAGAAGTCTCTTATGTTCACCAAGGCTGCATTTGACTAATCAAAAAAAACCAGCTGTATTGTGAAATAGTGTTACAATTTAAAATAAAATAATGTTTTTTTATTTTAATATGTTTAAAAGCTAATTTACTCCTGTTAAGCAAAGCTTATTTTTCAATATCATTACTCCTGTCTTCAGTGTCACATGATCCTTCAGAAATAATTCTAATATGCTGATTTGCTGTTTAGGAATTTTTTTTATTATTATCAGTGTTGAAAACAATTGTGCTGCTTCATATTTTTGTGGAACCCATGATACCCCTTTTTTTTTAGGATTGCTTGATGAATAGAAAATTCAAAAGAACTATTTATTAGAAATATTTTTTTTTAACAATTTATCCTCTAAAAATCTTACTGACCCCAAACTTTATAACAGCAAGTGTAATTCACTAAAAAACAAGATTCATCACCTTCTACCAGTCCCATCTTCCTCAGATGATCGATGCGCTGCTGTAAGACTGCACCTTTAAGTGAATACACTTCAGGACACTTCTGCATTATTTTCAGGATACTAGAGGGATTTAAGCCCAGAAGCAACAGTGCTGTCAGAACAGATGGGACATGTTTCCCTCGGCTTTTTGTAGCACCTTCGTGCATCTCCTTGGCTTGAGTTTCAGAGAAGCCCATCTCGAGCAAAGAGCACAGGTTGAGCTGAGTGACCTGACTGGTGTGAGATGGATTCGGTTGATGGGGATCTTGTTGTGTGGAGCAGAACGGCATATGACCTCTGCTCACCGGCATTGGACAAACACTCCATCTCCACATCCATCGCACCATCTGAGATACAGGAAGAGGAAGCAAATGCTGTTCAGTTAAATACATAATGGCCCCAAAATGTTTGGACACACTGAATATATATAGATTTACAATACAGGTATTTTCACATATAGTTTTCTTATAACATTTTTCTACGGAAGGAAAATGCTTAACGCGCAATAATGGGTTCGCACTTTTCACGATTTGGTCAGTTACCCGGATGTGTGGCCATATTGGTGATACTCAGATGTATACAACAGCATGGACTGTCCGGTTGATGTACTACTGAATATGTTGTTCTGCTAATTTATGCTGTCTAAACCATGGAAAAAATGCACGGAAACTGCTAAATCATATAAAGAAGAACTTAGTAAGCAGAAAAGGGCGCAATATTTTGACAAACTAAAGTTAATAGGTGGTAAAGATACGTACAAGCAGTATTAATTAAGATATTAGCCTAATATTTTACTTACCTGACAGGAAATGATAAGCACAAACACTAATGTTGTCAAGATTCTTACCCTGGAAATCCTTGTTCAGTTTGGCCAACCACAGATGCCTCAGAAAGTATTTTTGTATTCTTTTGCATAATTTATTTAAACTTTTGGCAGTCATAGTGCTCCAAATGTTTTTCCCAGTCCGACCGAGCCCAAAGCATGACAATAATTGTCCATTTCAGCAGCAATAATCAGCAAAATATGTGAGTTTAGTTCAGTGCCGCCAATATGGCCGATTGAAGATTACGAAAGCGTTTGGAGGGGCCAAACGATGTGAAAACACTATTATATACATATATATGTAATAACAACTTCCTTCTATGACTCTCTAAAACTAGCTCTGTTCTATTTCTGTTCTTTCTAATTTTTATTTTCTTTATTATGAAGAAAAGATTGCTTCTATTTTTCTTGTTTTTAATTCGCTTTGGATAAAAACGTCTAAAAGATTAAATAAAAATAGAAATAGGAAAAAAATGCAAAATGTGTTTACCCAATAGCTAGTACAAAATATGAAACTGGAATTCTCATTTTGAAGACAGAAGACGGTGTTTGCTACAGAAAACTAGTAATATGACAAGCCCCAGTCTCCATTATGTATACCGTTATATGTTGAAACGATGATGCTGTAACTATTTGAGGGGCTATAAACAAATTTTAATAACCTTTTAGCTTTTGTGTCACGTTGTTACTCAAAAATTAACGTATAACGATGAAACAACAATTAGAGCATCGTTTTAAATTCAGTATATATACCGGTGACCTTGCAGTTCCATTCATCGAGGCAGCTGTTGTTTCTTGCAAAATTAGTCTTAGTTTTATCAAACGTTTTAGGAGATTCAGATTTTCTAGCAGTCACATAAATAAGCTTTTCATTCATTTATTTTCATTATGCGATTCATCACAACTGAGCGTTACTCTGATTACCACCAGCAATCAAAGAAACCGCTTCTTACAAAGAAACCAAGCGTGGTATTTTTTAGGAAGTGGTTGAACATTCAGTCTAGTGTCCAATTCTACGATATCGTGTTAAATTTTTTCTTTTATCGCTTCGTCCTTACCTGTTTTCTGCACACATGTGTACCCATGTCTGTGCCGCGTCAAAATACACCCGCACTGAAACAACAGTCAGAGCTTAAAAGTTCCGGATGCTTGAACGGAAGACGAAACAAAAATGAAAATAAACTGCTATTATTTTATTGAAGAAATGCATTAACATTTAATAGAGGCTTTACAAAGCCTGAAATGAAATCAGAGTTACCAAAAGCAAACTGAAATTAAACCAACAACAATTTATTCATAGGATAAATATTGAAATGTTAAAAAATAATTAAAATATTCATAATTTAAAAAGTTAAAAATCAACCTAAAATTCTTTTAAAGCTCTGAAGGCCTAATAACAAATATCTTAAAGCTCAGGCGACCCTCATCCAGGTCTAGTGCATGTGTCTCATATGTTTTAACAGGACAATCCTTGTGCGAACAGCAACAACTTTCTACATCTCAGAATACTTTCTTTTAAAAACTCCACGAAAGGTGAAAAACACCACATTGATAAAATACACTCCTATTCCTTCACCAAACACAGAGATAAAGCTGTTTCTTAGCAACACAGATGACTTCCATTCCCAGTCACGGTTTCCTTTTGCTCTTTGGACGGACTGGTATCATCAGGGAGGACAACGGCAGGGACAACAGCAGGTGGACGGACCGTTCTGCAGAGATTGTGCATTAGTGTTCATGGTGACATTAGATGTCATGTCATAATTAGTTGAGCAGAACACATTAGTGTTTCTTTCACAACAGTTCCTCACTCGTCGGTGAGGTATTTCAGCAGCTCAGACTGCAGTGCCGCCATTGTTCTTCTCTGCTCCTCATCCTCCTCCTCATCTTCATCTTCTAGAGGAGTGTCCTCGGACGTGCTCAGATTGTTTTCGGGGTCCAGGTAGCGGATATCTGCCCGGTTCACACACGAATTGGACTCCGCATGTTCTGTGGATTCTGAGATGAAATCATATGATGTATGAATGTGTCTGAGTTGAATATTATATTTTTTAGGTGGATGAAAGCATAAATGGTCACAATAATTCTCTTACCGTTGCTGGAGGGGAAGACCTCTCCCCATGAGTACTCTGCTAGATTTATGGGTTGCTGTATCCAGTGCGACTCCAAGAGCTCTTCTAGAGTCATTCTTTGATTAACCACTGGGTGCAAAAGACCAGCCAACAGTGCAAACAACTCTAAAACAAGAACAAAGTGACAGGTTCAACAGTAATAAATGGGGTTTTTACAGGTTTTGTTACAAGTAATGTCCAAAATCTTATATTCTGAGAAAAATGTTTTTTATTTTTAACACTATGATTAAAACAATACATATCTGCCAATGGGCTCAGAAAAATCAACTTAATGTAAAGGGAAACAAGCCTTCAAGCGTCATTAGTAGATACCGCTTCCTATAAGCGTAAAATCAGTTTGTGTAAACATATCTTCGTTTTGCATCTCAATTAAATACAGTTGAAGTCAAAAGTTTACATACCTTGCAGAATCTGCAAAATGTTAATTATTTTATAAAAATAAGAGGGATCATATACAGTGCATGTTATTTTTATGTAGTACTGACCTGAACAAGATATTTCACATAAAAGATGTTTACATATAGTCCACAAGAGAAAATAATAGTTTAATTTATAAAAATGATAGTTTAAAAGTTAACATAGTTTTTTTAAACAGTGAACAGTTAAACTGCCCGCTGTCCTTCAGGTCCCACAAATTCTTTGGTTTTTCAGCATTTTTGTGTATTTGAACCCTTTCCAACAATGACTGTATGATTTTGAGATCCATCTTTTCACACTGAGGACAACTGAGGGACTCGTATACATCTATTACAGAAGGTTCAAATGCTCTGATGTTCCAGATGGAAAAATGATGCATTAAGAGCTGGGGTGAATAAAGGTGTGTACATTTTTTTTATTTTGCCTAAATATCATAACTTTTTCCATTTAGTACTGCCCTTCAGAAGCTACAGAAGATACTGACATGTTTCCCAGAAGACTAAATAAGTTACATTTACCCTGATTTTTAAATTCAAAAAGTTTTCACAAAGTCATTTTTATAAATTCAACTTTTATTTTTTCTTATCGACTATATGTAAATGTCTTTAACATGAAATATCTTATTCAGGTCAGTGCTAAATAAAAAGTAAAATGCAACTTGTATGATCCCTCTTATTTTGGTAAAATAATTCACATTTTGCAGATTCTGCAAGGTGTACAAAAACTTTTGACCTCAACTGTACATCCTAA
The DNA here is from genome assembly GCA_019740295.1 of Labeo calbasu. Lineage (NCBI taxonomy): Eukaryota > Metazoa > Chordata > Actinopteri > Cypriniformes > Cyprinidae > Labeo > Labeo calbasu. Next base: position 4,882 of record JAHKKF010510728.1, on the reverse strand, counting down.
TTTAAGAATGTTTAGATATTTTTATTGGTAAATAAGACAAACACTGAAGATGATATTCAATTTTGCAGTGCATGCAACTTTAAAGGCAGAACTTTGAATTTAAGACTTTCTTCTCTGATTTAAGACCTTTTTAACCCTTTTATTTGTGGAAGAGAGAACTGATACACTTTTAGACCCACAGAAACCCTGAAATAAAGCCAAATTAGTCATGTTGGCGGTGACGTCTTTATAGTGATATAGTGATGAATATAGATATAGTGATGAAGCTGAGCTTCAAACCTGTGGATATCTGGCATGGAGGGTTGAGTCGGGCCTGCAGGGTTTCCTCCACACTGCAAAATGGGTTTTCACTGAAGAGTAAGGTGTATAAGAGCACTCCTAGAGACCACATCTCCAGCTCTGGACCCTCGTACCTACATACACAAAAAAAAAAAACACATCAAAATTAAGGAGATTGAAGTATCATATTTAACCTTTAAACACAAGCATAATACTTTAAAAGCAGATGAGTGGATATACAGGCATTTATGCAAGACTGTATAGACCAATTCGGTGTTTGCAGTCTATGGAAGCCATGGAATAAAAGCATAAAAAAGGTAAAAGGTAAATTTCAGTTTACATTTCAAAATTCAGACTTTACTCTCATAATTACGAGATTAGCTCACAATTCTGATAATAAAAAAAAAAAAAAAAAAAAAAAAAAAAACCTTCTCCTCTTTCTTTTTCCCTCGGTTCAGAATCTTAGTTTACATCCCACACTTCTTTCATTTTCCTCAAAATTGACAAATGTACTACTGTCGAATTAAATCAAGTTAGAAATTCAGAAATATGAGATCTAAACTTGCATTTGCGAGATAACAGGTAAAGTAAAATGTTATAATTTAAAATAGTATTTAAGGCTGTAACTGTAGGGCTAATATAATATGTCCCCTATGAACTGCATATGTCTTAAGTCGCTGGGCAACTTCATTTGGACAACTTTAAAGGTGATTTTCTCAATATTTTGATTTTTTGGCACCCCCAGGTTCCATATATTCAAATAGTTTTACCTCAGCCAAATATTGTCCTATCCTAACAAACCAAACATCAATTGAAAGCTTCCAGATGTCAGAAATCATAACAGGTTTCACGCTTTAGTCTTTCTGTTTAAACATCTACGTTTAGCTTCAAATGGAGTCTTTGACCACAGTATTCTATAAAAGTGATCTGCATTCCGATTCTGACATTCAAAGGCACAAAAGTAAATTTTTTTCTCTTATTCCATAAAGTTGCTGAATAAAGACGTTATTTTTGTTTTCTTTACACACAAAAAGTATTCTCGTAGCTTCATAACATTACAGCTGAACCACTGATGTCACATGGATTATTTTAAAGGGGTCATCATTTTCCACAAGTTGATACAATTCTTTGGGGTCTTAATGAAAAGTCTATAATATACTATGGTTAAAAATTCTCAGTGGTAGTGTAAAAACAACACCCTTTTTACCTTGTCAAAATAAGCTCTGCAAAAATCATCCCATTCTGATGGACTGTTCCTTTAAATGCAAATGAGCTCTGCCCACCCCGCCCCTCTCTTGGAGCTGTGCTCTGAGAGATTGTTTACTTTAGCCGCATATAGCCGCGTTTAGCCGCTCAACTTGCTAACTAGCACGTTATTAGGAAAGGTGATTGCAGAGATTCATAAAAAAACCCTTATACTCACTTCTGCTGTAAGTGAAGCTGGATCACGAATGATTTGCATGAACGTAGACACATTTATGTAGATCGGGAGGCGAATTCCCTTCACAAACACACATAATCCACTGCATCTTCAGCGGCTCAGATGTCGGTAGTAAATGACGACCACTATGCTAATTATTACATTCAGCAACACAACACCTCAGTTGCTCAATCAGAGATATTCTTGTCTAACTTACACCCCTGCTCTGGCATTGAAACAATGGAGGTCTGTTACAGCTGATTTAGGGCGGATCTGAGATAAGAAGCTCATGTCGATCAACTATTGTGGGAGCGGCCTCTGTTGGTGTGACACCACACCGACAGGCTTCTGAGAATGGCTCGATTTGAAAAAGGGGACATTATTTTTACAGATTAATTAAAAACCACTGCATGGATTTTTATCATTTTAGGGTAGATGTGTACATACACTGCCAACACACATTAATGTTCAAACAACATGTAAAAGTGAACTTTGTATCTGATGACCCCTTTAACAATATCCTTACTACCTTTCTGGGCCTTGAACATGGTAATTGTGTTGCTGTCTATATATGGTCAGAAAGATTTAAGATTTTGTGTTCTGAAGATGAATGAAGGTCTTAGGGGTTTGGAACGACTTGAGGGTGAGTAATGACACAATTTTCATTTTTGGGTAAACTAACCCTTAAACTACCTGATTCTATCTTGTATTCTGTCTTTATCAAGCTCAGATGGAACTGAGACGGGCTGTGTGATGTTTCAGTACATACGGGTTTCCCTGAAGCACTTCTGGTGAGCAGTACTCCAGAGTGCCACAGAACGTGTAGAAAAGCTTTCCAGGTTCCAGCAGGGCAGCAGAGCCAAAGTCGATCAGCCGGATGTGGAATTTAGAGTCTATAATGATATTTTCATCCTTTATGTCCCTGTGGAGCAGTCTTTTGCCACGCAGGTAACTCACTGCGGCAACCAACTGTGTACACACACAAAGGGCACATCAGGAACAAGTGATCCAATTACAGCAACTTCTCTGTGCAACATTTCTCACAGCCTGTTTCTCACCTGTCTGAAGATGTAGCTTGCTAGAGGCTCATCCAGTCTCGGCTGCATGTCGATAAACTCAAACAGGTCTAGTCCATCTCCATGTTTCTCCATCACCATTTGGAAGAATCTCTCATTCTCAAACACCTCTAGCACCTGAAAAAAAACACCACCACCACCACCACACATCCTTGACTCCAAGCATTTGCATTGTAGTGCATTTTTAGTACAGTGAAAATGTAATGTAAAATGAGGTATAAGGTTTTTTAACATTTAAAGGTGCCATAGAATGCATTGGTACAATATTTTAAATTGCTCTCTGATATCTACATAGAAGGTATGTGGCTTAGGTAAGGGCAAAAATTCTCCAGAAATGGTTTTACATGTCCATTTGAATGCACAATCACTTTTTACTTTCACTTTCGAGATTTGCGATCGCACATGCTCTATGTATACTACAGCGGCAGTATTTACCACACATTTTAAAATTTCAGATGCTTGTCAGTAGTGCTCAGGATTTGTAAATCTTTCATCATCGTCCTCAGTCATCTCTCCTTACTTCTGTAGTAAGCGATATCTTATGTACTGTCACAGTTCGTTTTATGTTGGGAGTCACCTCTTTTTCAGTGGTCTTTTGCACAAACAAGATTTACATAAGGAGGAGGAAACAATGGTGTTTGAGGCTCACTGTATGGCATTTCCATGTACAGTAAATTTCCATGTAAAGTGTTGTTATTCAACTTTGCCAAGGTAAATACAGTTTACCATTCTATGGCACCTTTAACATATAAATCAAACAGTTCTCTGAGAGTACCTTCACAATATTGGGGTGTTGCAAACGGGCCAGAATAGCGACTTCTTGAGTGACCCGACCCAGATTGGGATCATCCACCCAGCATTCACTCACCACTGCGCTTTTCCTAATGAACTTCACAACCACCTGAAATTGAAGTGAGAGCTAATAAATTCAACATCTCTTCACCAGCTCATATAATTGTCCATAAAAGACTGGATACACCCTACAGCAATGACAATGACTCAGTATGTAAACATCAGAACCCTGACCAAGGTTTGAACAACTGACGTCACTATTATTGAGTTATCTCACAGCCGGAAAAATATGAGTGTATGAACAGCAGTGAGTCCAGAGAGAGTGTCACTGACTTCCTGTCCGTCTATCCGTCTTGCAGCGAGCCAGACAAACCCAAAGGCTCCTTTTCCAATGGAGCGCAGCGGACGATAACCTTCTTCAAAGTAACCCGTGCATGCTCCGGACTGATCCAAGTCCACAGAGGACCGCAAGGCATCTGAACGAACTGCCTAAATGAGGAAGAAAGACTGCTGCTTTATTGTAAATGCAGATATAAAAAAGTTATAGTCCACTTTGAATGTATGATTTACTTTCTTCTGAGGAGCTCAATAGAAGATATTTTGAAGAATGTTGGTAACCAAACAACTTCAGTTCCTATTGATTTCCTTTGCATTTTTTGTCCACACAGTGGAAATCAACAGGTGATCAACTGTTTGGTTTGAATCTTCAAAATATCATCTTTTGTGTTCTACAGAAGATAGAAATGCACACATGTTTGAAACAATATATTCGGACCATCCCTTTAAAAAGCTTAGTTTTGAAGTATTCAGGTAGATCACCTCAGCAAGGCTGCAAGCGAAGGCCTCCTGTTCTGGGGCTCCTGTCCTCACTGTGGGAGACATTGTGCTCTGTAGCGCCTCCTGGTGGTGGAGGAGGAGATGACTCCCACTCAGCCATAAACAGACCAGAGAGCTGCCGCTGGACAGAGACACCCAGCGCACATCACACTGCACCTCTAAACAGAGTGAGAAAGAGATGGGGAAAATGGCCACTTTATCAGTTGTATTCATGCACTGAAACATCATAAATGTACAGTAGAAAAGATGGAAGGTGCTTTTCAGACTTGGCATACAGAAAGAGTACACAGTTTGAAATGGAAAAATGAAGTACAGTAAGAGATAACGTACAGTCATTATCACAAAATAAACCTTATTTTTGCGATAAGGACTACCTTGTCCTGCTTATTGCACGGCTACTTGCCAAATAAATAAATGGATATGAAATGCTGATTTGGAGTTTAAATTATTTTATTATCTCACTGGTGGACTACCATAC
>JAHKKF010510725.1:0-12903 GCA_019740295.1 Labeo calbasu | reverse complement strand
AGTGAAATGTGGCCAGCAGGCTGCGCAAATATAGCCATTAAGCCACCAACACTATATTGGCCAGTGTTTCAGTTTCTTTGTCCAACCCCTGTACATCTTACTGATGTCACATTTTTGAGCATGTCGCATGTTTGATCGGAACTAATAATCATTATTCACAGATCCGCCTGACACAGAAACTGGAGTCTATATGACTGTTGGATCATTATTCAGAGGTATGAAATGGTTTTTCATGCACTGAAACTCAGTGAATTTATAAACAGTTTGTCAGTGTTGTTCATTGTTTCATACCCTGTCAATAAGCATTTTACAGTTTCACAGATTCATTCTCCTGTTTTTTCTATCATCTGTCCACACATCTTCCCTGTAGTGAATGTGATTATTGCTGAGATTGCAGTGTTTGCTGTTCCTACTGTGATTCTTCTTCAGATCATCTGTGCAAGAAGAGCTGGTGAGTTTTGAACATCACAAAAACTGATTATTCACATTAATCTCTAACACTCTGTAATCATGACCGTGAAAAAAAAAATATATTGAATATTGTTTTTATTGATTTATTTTGTAGTAAGGAAGAATTCTCATCACCCAGAGGAAATAGAGATGGCTACAGTATTACAATGAAACACCCTCTATAAATAATAAGATTACAGCAAGATTTATTATAATGTGTATGGATATTATAGATGTTTGCATACAGCTTTCAATGTAATTTTCCAGTGCTTGCAGACTGCTTTAACATGATATTAAATACAGTGGCTAACAAAGACCTTGAATTCATAAACATGAATTTGCAGATATCCTAATATAATAAATTATCATTTTATCTTTAAAATAAATGAAACTTTTACAAAAGGATTTTACATGGTTTAATATGTGTGGTGGTGAAAATGTATTTGAGTTTATTTCACAGCTCAAAAAATCTAAAATCAGTGGGAGTGTAACAATCCCGACCTCTGTGGTTCCCCCCGATCGCCACCAGAGGTCATCATCACCGGAATTCTAGTTTTCACTCCATTTCCCATAACCCCGTACCTGACTCTGACACCATGGACTATCACTTCCTGTTCCTCTCCTATAAATACTTCCGGGTTCCACACCACCGTTGCGAAGTCTTGTTTTGCCCCGGCTAGCATTACTGAGCGTTTACTACTATGTTGGATTATTGTGGATTGATTCTGGACTGCCTTATCGTTGTTTGAACCCTGATGCCTGCCTTTTTGAACTCCTCGCCTTGTTTACGGACTATTGTGTACACTGTCTGCTGCCTGCCCTGACCCATCGCCTGTTCACCGACTCTGAGTTTTGTCTAGCCTCTGCTTGCTCTGTTATATTGTGTACCGACTCTGCCTGTCTGACCCTGCTTTCTATTAAACGCTGCAAATGGATCCCAACGCTGTTGACCCATCATTACAGAAGACTTCGCCACCTATCGATCCAGCAGCTGTATACAGATTGACTTCGGAGGTCTCAGCCCAAGCCAATGTACTAGCGGCTCACCAACAACAACTCGCTCGTCTCACAGCCCTTACGGAGGAGATGGTGAAGACTCTACACTCACTACAGTTACCCACAGCTGAGGCTGCCCAGCCACCAGTAGCGACGGCAGCGCAACCTCCATCGTCTACCCCACCTGTTGCCAGCCCTCGCCTGGCCTACCCGGACAAGTTTAACGGCACTCCCGCTAAATGTAAGGGTTTCCTCCTCCAATGCTCACTGTTTGTTATGCAACAGCCCGCGCTATATCCTACAGAAGAGAGCCGCATTGCGTTTGTTTGCTCATTGCTAACCGGTAAAGCGTTGGACTGGGCTACTGCTGTGTGGGATCTTAACCGCCCCACGTTTCCCTCCTTCGAAGCGTTTCTCCGTCGTTTTAAAGAGGTCTTCGATTACCCCGAAGGAGGAGACAGTGCGGGAGAACGAATTCTGATGCTGCGTCAGGGAAAAACTACCACCGCCGAATTCGCTCTCACGTTCCGCACGCTAGCCGCACAGACCGGTTGGCCGGATGATCCGCTGAAGCTACATTTCCGAAAGGGTTTGAATCACGATCTACAGGCCGAGCTAGCTTGCCGGGATGAAGGAAAGACCCTGGATGAACTGATTAATCTAGCTATCCGTATTGATAACCTCATGCGCTCAAGGAAATCCAATAAAGACACACCGCTCCAGCTACCCATTCCTTCATCCACGCCAGAACATGAGGCCATGCAAATAGCTCACACATGACTCACTGCTGAAGAAAGAGATCGACGCCATCAGCTCAACCTCTGCCTTTACTGCGGCAAACCAGGCCATATTAAAACCTCCTGTCCATCCAGACCCATGCAGCGCACGTCTTCAGCGGTGAGTCATTACTCTAATTCACTTCATACTGTTAAAGCTCCCGTAAACATCGTCTTTTTGGATAAGCAGATTAACACAACCACTTTAACAGACTCTGGTGCAGCAGACAATTTTATGGATTTTGATTTTGCAGGAGCTCAGGGTTTCTCACTTATACCGTGTACATCTCCCCTGTCAGTGGCAGCGCTAGACGGAAGACCCCTGGGTCCCGGTCGGGTCACCTACACCACTAACGACCTCCATCTCACCACTGGCGCTCTTCATACGGAAACTATTCGCTTCTTCCTCATTCAAGCCCCCTGCAACCCTGTCATCTTAGGACTTCCCTGGCTCCAACAACATGAACCCCATATCTCCTGGACGGAGGGACAAATCACACAGTGGTCAGATCGATGTTTCACACAATGTTTCCCGACGCTCAAATCCAGGGTGCTAGAGGTGGCCTCAGTCGAGATGGACTCCCCGATTGCTCACAACATCCCTCCTGATTATCATGACCTGGCCGAGGCCTTCAGCAAGTCACAAGTCACCCAACTACCTCCACATCGACCTTCAGATTGTGCCATCAAACTACTCCCTGGAACCACTCCCCCCCAAGGGCAGGATTTTCCCACTCTCTCAACCAGAAACAGATGCCATGAAAATTTACATCGAGGAAGAACTTGCCAAGGGATTCATAGTGCCCTCTACCTCGCCTGCTTCAGCCGGGTTCTTCTTTGTTAAAAAGAAGGATGGCAGTCTTCGTCCCTGCATTGACTTCAGAGGCCTGAATGACATCACCGTGAAGTACCGCTATCCATTGCCTCTCGTGCCACCAGCCCTAGAACAACTCCGCTCAGCCAGATACTTCACGAAGCTTGATCTTCGCAATGCATACAATCTAATTCGCATCAGGGAGGGGGACGAGTGGAAGACTGCCTTTTCTACCACAACTGGACACTATGAATATCGGGTTATGCCCTTCGGGCTGGTCAATAGTCCGTCTGTATTTCAGTCCTTCATAAACGAAGTTTTCCGAGACATGCTGGGCAGATGGGTCATCATCTACATGGACGATATTCTTGACTAATCTGAAACGCTAAAAACTCACATCTCTCATGTCAGGAAGGTGCTACAACGCTTAATCTCCCACCGACTATATGCCAAGGCTGAAAAATGCGAGTTTCATCAGACCGCAGCCTCTTTCCTGGGTTACGTGGTGAGTCCAGATAGGGTGGCTATGGATGACAGTAAGGTGCAGGCAGTTCTGAGATGGCCTCGGCCAACCAACATCAAGGAGTTACAACGATTTCTAGGATTCGCTAACTTCTACAGGCGGTTCATCAGAAACTTCAGCTCCATTGCGGCCCCACTGACATCTATAGTAAAGAAGGGAGGAAACCGGTTGTCTTGGCCCCTGGCTGCCATCAAGGCCTTTGAACTCCTTAAAGAACGCTTCACAACTGCCCCCATTCTTCACCATCCAGATCCTGAACGAGAGTTTGTTGTCAAAATTGATGCATCGAACACAGGAATTGGGGCTGTGCTGTCCCAGCGTCATGGCAATCCTCCCAAGCTCTTCCCATGTGCTTTCTACTCACGCAAATTAACCCAGGCCGAACAAAACTACGATGTTGGCAATCGTGAATTGCTTGCCATGAAGGCAGCTCTGGAGGAGTGGCGCCATTGGCTTGAGGGGGCCAAACTACCCTTCGTCATACTCACCGACCATCGCAAAGGCTCAACCACAGACAGGCCAGATGGGCGCTCTTCTTCACTCGTTTTGACTTCACTGTAACCTATCGTCCCGGGTCCAAGAACACCAAGGCTGATGCCTTATCAAGTCAGTTTGAGGCCGATTATCAACCACTCAGTCCAGATCCCATCTTACCCCCCACACTCATAGTCGCTCCCGTTCAATGGGACATCATGACCGAGCTAACTGAGATGTAAGATACCAATCCTCCACCGGCAGACTGCCCACCAGATAAGGTTCATGTTCCACAACCCTTAAGAGAGCGCGTTCTACAACTTGTCCACAACAACCCTAGTTTGGGCCATCCTGGTATCTCTGCTACGCTACAACTCCTCTCCAACAAGTTTTGGTGGCCATCAATCCATTCTGACACCACCAATTTCATAAAGAACTGTGAGGTATGCTGCTTCACCAAATCCTCCAAACAACTTCCAGCAGGTCTGTTACAACCCTTACCCATTCCACAAAGACCCTGGTCTCACATCGCCATAGACTTTGTTACTGATTTACCTCCTTCAGAAGGACACACAACCATCCTGACAGTTGTAGACCGCTTCTCCAAGTCATGCCGTCTGATTCCTCTGTCCAAGTTACCCTCCGCTTTCGAGACCGCTGAGACCCTATGCAATTACGTCTTCAGGTTCTACAGGCTCCCAGATGACATAGTCTCAGACAGAGGTCCTCAGTTTACCTCGCGCCTATGGTCTGCCTTCTTCAAGTGTCTCAATGTTAACGTAAGCCTCTCTTCAGGATATCATCCGGAATCAAACGGTCAGACTGAACGCCTCAACCAGGAAATCACACGCTTCTTAAGGTCCTACTGCCACCGCAACCAAACTGATTGGAGCAAGTTTCTTTTCTGGGCCGAGTATGCACAGAATTCTATCCGCAAACCATCCACCGGGCTCACTCCCTTCTAATGCGTGCTAGGATTCCAACCGCCACTCTTTCCTTGGTCAGGAGATCCTTCAGACTTACCAGCCGTTAACACTTGGCTACAGAGAAGCGAGGCTACGTGGAACTCGGCACGCACACATCTGCAACATGCTGTACGAAGACAAAAAAAATTCGCTGATCCCCGCCGTCGTCCCGGTCCAGAGTTCACCCCGGGATCATGGGTTTGGCTCTCCACAAGGGACCTGCGGCTAAGACTCCCCTGCCGCAAGCTCAGTCCCAGGTACGTGGGTCCATTTAAGGTTTTAAGACAAATCACTCCTGTTTCTTACCGTTTGGCTCTTCCACCTCAATACCGTATCTCACCCACTTTTCATGTGTCTCTGCTCAAGGCCGCTGGTGCTCCGAGAGGGGCGGACGACCTAGATGAGGACCGGGTTCAGGGACCTCCTCCGCTGGTCATCGACGGTGAGGAGGCGTATCGGGCCCATGAGATCCTCAACTCCCGACGCCGGGGCGGAGTGCTGCAATACCTTGTGGACTGGGAGGGGTATGGCCCGGAAGAAAGGTCGTGGGTCAATGCTAAGGACATTCTGGACCCCTCGCTGACCGCTGAATTTCACTTGAATCACCCGGATAGGCCTGCCCCTCGCCCTCGTGGAAGACCCCGGCGTCATCAGCCTCCTCACGTCAGGAGCCGTTCGCAGGGAGGGGGCTCTGTAACAATCCCGACCTCTGTGGTTCCCCCCGATCGCCACCAGAGGTCATCATCACCGGAATTCTAGTTTTCACTCCATTTCCCATAACCCCGTACCAGACTCTGACCCCATGGACTATCACTTCCTGTTCCTCTCCTATAAATACTTCCAGGTTCCACACCACCGTTGCGAAGTCTTGTTTTGCCCCGGCTAGCATTACTGAGCGTTTACTACTGTGTTGGATTATTGTGGATTGACTCTGGATTGCCTTATCGTTGTTTGAACCCTGCTGCCTGCCTTTTTGAACTCCTCGCCTTGTTTACGGACTATTGTGTACACTATCTGCTGCCTGCCCTGACCCATCGCCTGTTCACCGACTCCCGACACCGACTATTTCCCAGTAGTGCTGGCCAGCCTGGAAGTTTTCCTCCGAAACTGCACCAGTCTTTATACAGACCAGTCATTCTGTCAGCTTGTCGGATTGTGGTGCCCCCTGGAGACACTTTTAAGTATGACTCTCCAGGATTTTTCAATGTCAAACTTGCAGAAACTAAAGCACAGCCAGAAATATTATTGGGTGACAAAGTATTTGTTAAATGAGAGGTTTTAGCAATTCTTGTAAGCAGTGGTTAAAGTTAAAGTCCTTAGCTGGCCATGTGCTGGTCCTAAGCAACTAGCTTCTGCTCAGGACCAACACATGACCAGCTTAAACCAGTTCATGACCAGCTAAGGACCAGCTTAAACCAGCTCAAACCAGCAGCCATGCTTTAAAACACACCTTTTTTAACAGGGTAATATTATTGGGTTTATTTACTTGATATTGGATGGTGTCATGTCGGCTTTCTGCTTCATGTTCTGTGTCATCGGAAATCCTTTTTCACATCCACTGCAAACAAATACACTAATTATTTAATATTTAATATCTACAGGGTAAAGCATAACTATAATTGTAATAAGAATAATGTTCTCTTTGTTCTCCATGAACCTTCTGTTCATCACAGACTATTATGCAAGAATTCTATAACTTTCTTCTCCTTGTTCACCATGGTGCATTTCTTCATCTGAACAGAGATCTAAACAATATGAAAATTAAATAAAATTAGCATATTATAAATTCTCAACGTAATGTTATAGTAGTTATGTTTCCATCCAGTTATTATTATGCGTGAATTCAAAATGTGCATAAAACATCCAGATGGAAACATTACAAATTCATAGTTGGAGGTAGAAAAGCTAAGTTATGGCTAAAACCTAAACATGACTAAGGTAAATTTGCTCTGATACTGCATTTTCTGACAGATATGTCCAGAAACTCCATCTTTTAAACATCTGGCTGAATCAGACCTCTGTCTGTCTTTCTGACCCTCACTCTTGGCATATTCTCTTGGTACGTAACGTGTCACAAATCCACCAGCCTCCGTTATCAAGTCCATCACAAGACCAGTCACCTTTGCACACTACATTTCCCAGAATCCCTCCTGGCTCACACCTGCTCACAATCCACAATCACCACACTTGTTTGCCATCAGCTTTATCAATGGTTCTTTATAAGCCCGCACCGAGCTCTCACTGGTCTTGTCAACGCCTTCTAAGTTAAACTTACCCTACATCCTCATGTGCTGTGGTTCTTGGTTGCTTACCAGTAATTCTCCTGTTTTATAAGGAACAATGTTGCTTACCTCACGTTCCTAGGATACTCACTAGAGGGGTGGACTCAAAGGACTTACCCGTTCGAACTTTAATTCGGGATTCCTCCTCTGTAACTTGCACTGTGGACATTTACCTGCATTAAGATAAGACTGTGAGCCTCTTTAAGCCACTATTGGCTATTCTCCTGAGTTTATGCACTATTTTTGTTAAGCTTGTGAATAAATCACTGTTTAGCTGATTTACATGCTCTCGTTTGTCCTTGTTGTCACGGACTCATGACATAAACATATTTTAATAAATGCTGCAAGACATAGAAAGTCACCACATTTGCAGCTGGACAAATGAAACACTTGTTACTGTAGAGGACAAAAGTAACAAGTGTTACTTTCATACCAACAGGAACTCTCGACATTTAAACCCAGTTTACTTTTGTACTAAAAAACTCTGACAAGGCAAACTTTGAAGATTGAAGTTGCATTAAAGTTAATGGTTTTGACACGAATGTTACTGCGGTAGACAGCAGCCAGACCGCCACCCCTAGATGTCAAACGGGGTTTGGCCAGGTAGCTGTATCCAGAGGGAGTGAGGAGATTTAGGTGGAAATAGTCATTCAGTATTTGCCATGTTTCAGTAACCATCAGAAAATCCAGGTCTTTCTCAGTTCGCAGCGTGGAAAGCACAGTAGCCTTGTTTGTGAGTGAACGACAGTTAAACAGCACTAATGCAGGACATAGCACTCAATCATTGCGTATGTGTAGAGCAGATAGAGACGCACAGAATACAGTAATTAATGAAGTAGGATTGATTCCACGGTGGTTGGCCGGCAGCATAGAATAGTGTATATCCGAGCTGTTAGACCAGATAGAAGGAATAGACGAGGATGTCAGACGATGAGAGATGGTGGCGACCAGAACGATGAATGTAACGCGGCTGTCTAGTAATCCCAAGTTCCTTGCAGAGCCTGTTTGTAGATGCATCGAGACGAGGGTGTGATTTCAGGCTTCGCAGTTGAGATAGCGAGTAGCTGAGTGCCATAACAACAACGCAGCCAAATAATAAGCCCAGAGTTATAACTCTAAGAAGAGCAGGTACTGGAATGTTGCGAGCGGTGAAAGACATGGTTAGATGGCACAACATCACTGAAAGACAAGGAACACACTTCTCTTACAATAAAACGCAAGAGAGCCGCAACACTCACGTCGCTGAAAGATCTGCGCAGTATGGACCTTATCAGTCAAATTAGATGGCGGGGGGTGCCCCACCATCCAATATACTGCTCACGATAGATAGACGACGCAGTGAAGACTCACCCGCCAGCTCTGTAGAAGGCCCAATGGGGCGTGAAGATCGACAGACAACAGCAGAGCAGAGTGGTGCAGGTAGCTAGCGATGGGTAAGGGCAATTAGGTCAAAGTTATAATCCACAATAAAACAACAACAGTAGACTGATAAACAATAATCCAGCAAAGTCAGGTATCCAGGAGAGGAGATGTAGCAATAGACGGGAAGCAGGGCAATCCAGTCAGAGTTATAATCCACGGTAAAATAACAACAGTCATAAACAGAGTCATAAACAATCCAGCAAAATCAGGTATCCAGATGAGGAGAGGAAAAAATAGACGGGAAGCAGGACGCGGCAAAACAAAACACGAAAACGCTCCAGCAAGAAGCGGCAGCAAAACGCGCACGGCATACTCTCACCGGAACCGGAACAACTGTTGAGGAAGATTTTATTAACTAAAATATAAAGGGATCATATCCAAATTATTTTACCATTATAAATATAGTTCTACTCTATATTTCTCTGGGCAAGCACATCCTGTGTTATTGCAGGGGCCACTGGTGAGGCCATGGTATGGAAAATAGACAAACCAATATGGTTATTTTTTAGGGCCCCACTAGCAGAGCTATGTCTCATATTATTTTAGAGGCCCACTAAGAGACCATGATAAGGAAGAACATCTGGTTTAAATTATAATGGAAAAATCCAGGGACCCCCAATAATTTAGGTTGACATGTTTGCGTAAGAAGACCAGTATAAAAAGCTGTCCCTGACCAAGCTGCATCAGTTCTCTATAGACAACTCGGCTTGATTGTTTCGGCAATAAAGTCTATCTTTTGGCATCAAAACCCAAGACTCAAGAGTAATTCTTTGACGGGGAAGAGGGGAAACCACAACACTGTTCAGAATGTTCAGAAATTATTATTTCAAGAAATGTAAAGCATTTTGGTTCATTTATGTGTCTCGTTTTCTATAAAAGCTGTGTGCAGAAGGAGGTATATCTGTGTTTTTCTGAATGTGTTCCTTCATCTTTGCGCACATTGTTTTGAACTATACCGCATAGCCATGTGTAGTGATCAGAGCCGTCCCAGTTAAAAGATCGCGATTTCTATTCAAACACCCATGCAATCTTATTCCTAAATGACAACATGCTCGTTTGAGATGCGCCTCGCCTCGCCTGAAATGTAATATAAGTGCAGTCAAGACGGACAGTTCTGACCTCTCGAAAATCGAAGATTCGAGATCAAAGGCGGATATTGCTTTATCACACTCAGGTGCTGTGTTGCTGATAAACATGATATAATTTCAGCTCTGTTGTTTTCATATGAAAATAAATATGATGAACAAGACACTCAAAGTGCTTGCTATTTAATTCCGAAAGGCGTATTTATCGTCCATTTTTACTTTAATACGAACGTGTATTTTAGATTTTTATAGAATTATGACAACAATCACATATCTCACGCAGAGATCGCACTGATATAGTGTTTGGGAATATTCATGCATAATTTAAACACATAACCACATGATATTAGATTAAAAAATAAAACATTTTAGAAAAGAACAGCAGCATCACAGTTGGCTGAACCAATAAGCATTAAGATGTGTCGTCATCCAGGCATTTGGTCAGGGTATATTCTGGCAAACCGTTTGCCAATCACGTTTCGCAATCGGCAAAGCAGATCATAGCACACGCCGTTTACCAACACACGATGGATAACTCGCAAAGCAAAACATTCCTGCCTGTTTTCCCAGCACATCACTATCAGTACACATTGAAAGCAAGAGGCTCGAGACGAAAGAGGCGGGGCAACCGTTTAAAATTTTCAAATTAAAAGTTTGTTTAAATGAAACATCTACTGTGTAAGCATAAAATAATCAGTGTTAAAGTAGAGCGCATTTGTATGGTGACCGGGAGGGGACACCTTCGGTTCACTTAAGTTTGTAGTGGCCACGACATATCAACTCGTGGGAACGTGATATTATGTCGTGGCCACGAGATGCTATGATGAGGGAACGACATTCATTTCTCGTGGCCACGTCTTATTATGTTGAGGAAACGACATGCGCTTCTCGTGGCCACAAGTTTAATGCGTAAATAAACCTGCGTGACCATAGTAACCTGGGATTATCAGAGATAGGTTTATTAATATTTTATTTTGAATTATGAATTTATTATATTAATTATTATAGAAATTAATACAATATTAAATGATAATATTATGCGATGCTGTCTACGCAAATGTCTGTGCGCGATGTAGACAGCATTCAAAAGAAGTTGCTCCCTTTTGCTGTAAGTTAAGCTGGATCACGAATGATTCACGTGAACAGATATATGTAGATGGAGAGTGGCATTCCCTTCACAAACAAGCATAATCAACTGCATCTTCAGCGGCTCAGATGTCGGGAGTAAATGACGACCAGTATGTTCATTATTACATCCAGCAACACAACACCTCAGTCGTTCAATCTGAGATATTCTTGTCTAATTTACATCCCTGCTCCGGCATCGAAACAGTGGAGATCGGACTGAGACAGCTGATCTGAGGTAAGACACTCATGTCAATCAACAATCGTGAGAATGGCTCGATTTGAAAAAGGGGATATTATTTTTACAGATTAATTAAAAACCACTGCATTGTTTTTATTATTATAGGATAGATTTGTACACACATTACTGTTTAAACAACATGAAAAAGTGAATTTAGCATCCGACGACCCCTTTAAAAGTTTATGTATTTTATAAAATATGGTGCATCTGAACTAAAATCCTGCAGCTTATACAGATACACAGATTACCCCAACCCCTGAGACAACTTCAGCTCCAATTACTACACAGCAAGATATTTATGTATCTCACTAATTTTTAACATGACAGTTACAGTAGAATTGGTATTCACATGACTGATTTGTTATAGCCTTTACGCGAAACTTATCACTGGTCTTGTTTAATTTGTAGACCTCAAGCACTTGTTTCCCCCCTCAAAAAAGCAAGTGAACCTGAAAGCAGCAGTGAGACTTTAGTTATTTTAGTTTCTCAACACAAACTGTTACAATCAAAGTGAGCACAATAAAAATTCTATATCAGATAGCTATATAGTCTCTCCCTCAGTGATTGGGATTGTTGTTTTTGCTGCATTAGCTGTTCTCCTTGCTGCTGTTATTCTTTGGGTGATTCGCAAAAAAAAGAGCTGGTGAGTTTTCAGAGTTCACAGGTGTTACAATAAACAAGCATTTCAAAATATATGACGTATGAAGTATTTACAGATACAGTTAAGGTCAAATTTTACAACCAATCTTTCAGAATCTGTAAAATGTTAATTATTTTACCAAAATAAGATTGATCATACAAACTGCATGTTATTGTTTATTTGGTACTGACCTAAATAGGATATTTCACATAAAAGATGTTTACATATGTGATGCGATCTAGGAAAACCCAACACATGGTGAAATTTGACCTTTTTTAGGTTTTGATATGAAAGCTGGGTACAAGTCCTTTCCAAAACGGTTTTTATTTTGTGCATAGCTTGAACGTATCCAAAGTTATGGCTATCTTAAGTTGGCTGATAGCGACAATTTTCAGGAATGGAATTTTTGAGAAAAACGGCTTTAAAATGAGACGACTTTCACTTTACGGGCTTAACGAGAGCTGTCAGTCAAGTTGAGTGCTATACTGCATCATTACACAAACAGACTAATGTTGTTTATCATGTGCATATAGTCTCCGAACTTTTGATCACCCATTTTATGTTTAGATAGCCAGAGGCGTAGCAATGGGGCAGGCAAGGCAGGCAAATGCCTGGGGCCCCCCATTTTAAGGGGGCCCCGATGACCATTTAAATAAACAGAAATTAAATTGCTATACCACGCAGCGACATCTCTCTATCCCCGCTATGAGGCCTCTCTTTCATTACACTGATTACACTTTTTGTGCCTCGGCCGCCTTTTTCAAACAGGTGCAGCGCATCCTCGCGATGCTGTAGATTAAAAAAATGCATGATCTGGAGCGGAGCAGAAAGCGGGACACAAGCATTTTTAATCCATTCCTATGGAAGCTGAGTTTGCACAATTTAGGAATGAACTGAAAAGATTTGTAGACACGCATAAACACGCATGTTAAACATAATGAAGTGGACAAATCTGACAGGCAGCCTGAAGTGAAAAAAAGAGGAAGAAAAGAGGAAACAGGACAACTGAAAGCATATACTGTAGACACCAATTTATGTTTCTGCCCACACTCTATTCCACTAGCCAAATATAACACATTTTATTCGTCATTGTTTCCATAAGCAAATAAT
>JAHKKF010510723.1:0-21143 GCA_019740295.1 Labeo calbasu | reverse complement strand
AACTCATGAATGAACTGTCAGACCTTTCAGACATATGTGCATTACAGTAGCTCGTTCGCCAGTAGTGGTGTGTAACATATTTTTATTTTGGATGTGATTAATCGCGATTAATCGTTTGACAACACTAAAAGCAACTCAAGAATGAACTGTCAGACCTTTCAGACATATGTGGATTGCACTAGCTCGTTCACCAGTAGTGAAATGTGACATATGTTTATTTTGTATGCGATTAATCGCAATGAATCGTTTGACAGCACTAAAAACAACTCATTAATGAACTGAACCAATCATACATGTGTACCAAAACATGACAAAAAAAAAAAAGTTAAGCTATGATTGTTTTTTAGAGAACAAAGAATGCCCAAAATAATCAATTAGTCAATATATTAAAATAAAGACATTTTGGAGATATATGACTGACGTTGTCATCAGTAATCATCATTTTTGTTTATTGTTTATGTACTTGCCAACAGTGGATTTCACAAGTCTCATAAAGTTGTACTAGATCATCGATAACGCCCTTGTCAAACCAGCTGGAGGAAGACAACAGTTATACATCTCATGTGGTTGCCATAGAAACAACCTCAGTCCAATTAAAAATAGATACTTAGTGAGACGTAGAGGAAACAAATTAGTAAACTAAAGAAAATCAGGTCACCTTTTTCCTTAGAGAAAACTTAAAGGGTTCACATATTGTATTAGGGATATTGAGTTACCCCATAATATATACAACTATACAATTATATAACAAGAAAATCAGAAGATAAGATATTCGCAGTATCATGCACAATTTCCACACTTATTATAGAACTCCTCTGATCACGAAATCTCATTATCAGAAGCCTGTAACAAACTATTCAAACTAATCCACACGGCTTTATTAAATCTGGCCCAATATGCGACCTTCACTAACTTTTTGCAATGTGCAATTGTCACTGACCAATCAAATCATCCACAAAATCCTCTCTGCCAATGCTTTGTCTGGTCACATCATTAGAAAAGCCATCTATGATTGCAGACTTGTCTAATCGCATTAAGGTCAGAATCGGTGGTGCTGACAGACTAACAGAGAGAGAGCAGAACATCTCAGAGAGGAGACAGATTCTTAAATTTAACCAGCCACTCTCTTCTCTACTCATATGCCGACACGTCTCATTCTGGCCTGTTTCTACTCCGTCTGTCTTACATACTTAAAATCACTTTCTATCCACTTCACACCTACACAGTGACTGTGTTGACTCTCATGTCCAGTGCGACTGACAAAAAGACACGTGCTGAGCGTCATGACAACAGCAAAGCAGCTCAGATTCTGTATTTCATTTAGAACCTCGTCTCAACTTTAACACTATTCTACTGCTGCCTTGGAAACACTGGTATTTTCTTCTGGAAATGCAAATCTTCTAAATCTATAATCATAATTATTTTTTATGGTCTTTTTAATTGCTGTATACCTTAAAATGTAATTTTTAAATTAAGTAAAACTTTTTTTTTTTTTTGCAAACAACTTTCAGGAATACAATTAAACCAGCCTGATGAAGTTTTTCTATTCAATAATTCTACTAAAAGCTTTTTTCTATGATGAATAATTAATGTAGAGTGGTGGAAAGAGAACTGAAAAAATATACTCAAGTAAAAAGTACCAATACATTCCACAAAATCTGGTGTGAGTAGAGTAAAAAAGTACTTGCCCAAAAAACTACTTGAGTAGGAGTAAAAGAGTAGCTAATCTAAAAGTACTCATGAGTACTGAGTAGTAAGTACTGAGCTATGGATTCTACCCCCTTATAATAAACGCTGTACACTGCAAAGTTACACTTCTCCAAGTGACTGCTGCAGAACATAACATATTAGAGGAAGATGCTGACAACTCGACAAAATTGATGCTTTGAAGAATGCACGTCCAGCAGCCATGATTAACAACAGCTGGCGGTTAAACTTTTTTGATTTGATGAGTCACAAAACCGATAACTCTCTCTTTATCCAACCACGTTGATGGATTAAAATAAATGAATTAATTAAATTAAACAAATATGTAACGACCACAAACAGAGGGAATAATAGTGGATTAAAAGCACAGATACATCACTAACTCAAGTACACAATTTTTCAACCCAGGCTCATGAAAATACGTGCCTCTACACACATTTCTGCAACACCGTAATTACATACCTTACTGCATGTTTTGTAGCAGTTTCAAAGTGAAATATCCAGAGAGTGGCGCTAAAACATGTTCAGTATGTGACTGTGGCACATTTTTATTACTACCCGATAGTGTTAACAAATGCAAAAGTGATATAAAAACACATCTGTTGATGCAGCCATGCTTTTTTAAATTCCTTTAAGCTGTTTTGTCGAACTGTAGTTTCACGGAGTTCGTACTGGAGCTCTTCATCACGTGCAAACCTACTGAATTATAAAACTCATGCATATGAGACTGTATCTGTGGCGACAACATTCAAATGTATCAGTTTTCAAATTGCGCAGGATCTTAAAATAGTTTTGATGTTATAACATAATATTCTGCAAGTAACTGTGTGAAAATTAAGCTTTATCAATCAAAACTTTGTACCTGTAAATCATAATTTGTGTGAAAAGGAAGTTGTCAGAGTTTTTCTGCCTCTAGTGGTAATTTCAGCTGGAAACTTCAGGGATTCGTACATATAGGTACTTTTTTTTCAGTTTTGCAGAAATGTATATAGTGGCATGTATTTTCAATGAGCCTGTTGCAATTTTAAACTACTGAAAAAAGTGCAATTTCTGATGAAATCTACGTAATTACAGTAACATGAGTATTTGTAATTTCTTACTTTACACCCCTGTAAATATGGTTGCACATTTCTCAAAGATAAAACACACTGTATTGTTCAATGTAAGACTACTGAGACTATTTACACAACCGGGGTCCATAAGATTTTTATTGTTTTTGAAAAACATTTTTTGATAAAAATACAGTAAAACAGTAATGTTATGAAATATTATTACAATTTTAAGTAACTGTTTTGTATTTAAATATATATTATAAAACATAATTTATTCCTGTGAAGGAAAAGCTGAATTTTTAGCAGGAATTAATTAAGTCTTCGTCAAAGTCTACGATGATACTTTGTGAAAACCTTGATGGCATTCTTTAATGAAAATAAAGTTTAAAAGAACAGCATTTATTAAAAAGAAATTTAAACATCACTTCTGATCAATTTAACACATCCTTGCTTAATAAAAACATTACTTTATTTAAAACAGATTTCTCTGACCCCAAACTTTTGAATGGTACTGTATACAGTCAAACCAAGTTTTTTACTAGTGGGCGCAGAACACTATAGTTTATTTATCTAGCAAAATAAAGTAAACTGTAACATATTATACCCAATAATTATTCATACAGTGCACTACCAGTAAAATTGATTAAAAAAAAATTGGGACCAAAAATATGATTTGACACTTTGACCCGACCATGTTTTGTTACATACCTTTCTATCAAAGTTTTCTAAACTATAGTGAATAAACTGTGATAGTGTGAGAAATTGTGTAATTCATTTGTGATTATCAAGATGAATTTGCTTTGACACAGTTTAACTCCGACTTCTTGTCATATTTTATTAACATTTTCTAAACTATAGTGAATAAACTGTGATAATGTGAGAAATGTTGAAGGTGTCATTTTGGCTTGACTGTATAAACAATAAAAAATGAAAGAAAAAATATAGAAGATAGAATTACTACACACAACAGTTATCACTGTTAATTAAATCAATTTATTCCAGTCAAGACATTAACTCTACTTTGACATTTAAATAATTAAGTAAATTAATTCAACTGACAAAATC
The DNA here is from genome assembly GCA_019740295.1 of Labeo calbasu. Classification (NCBI taxonomy): domain Eukaryota; kingdom Metazoa; phylum Chordata; class Actinopteri; order Cypriniformes; family Cyprinidae; genus Labeo; species Labeo calbasu. Next base: position 17,319 of record JAHKKF010510723.1, on the reverse strand, counting down.
TGGCAAAACTGTTGCATTCATTTTGGTTCAACAAATACCATTTTTTTTACTAAATGAGACAGTAGAGAGAATGTAGAGAGAAACAAGGGGCAATGGATAAGTACATGACACAAGCTAGATTCACAGCATTATTTCCTTAAGCACACAACTCTTGAGCATCTTCAGCACTGAGCCACATCTCTTACATGCGCTGCTATGATTAAATACAGTTGGGCTGCCTGATGGCACACACCACACACATACCAACCACACTACACTGTCCCCGAGCTCATAATATCCTTCCTGTCAGCGGGTATATAAGTCAAGATGAACTGGGGAGAGCATAGTCTCTTGGCCTTTGAAAACAACAGTCACGGGTATGACATGTGCATCACACAGGAGTCAAGTCAAATGACCGCAACCTCTAGTGATTCAAACGCTTTTGAACTGTGACCTTCTCTCACAGACAAGCATGCCAGATACTGTACAAGCTTCATGATATGAATATAAATACAAAAGCCGGATGATTGACTTCCTTTTGGCAAGGCTGGGTAAATGTCTTTCTGTGTTACGAGTACCAATAGGGGTGAGTGGTATGACCAAAATATTTTACGAGCATTTTATATCATGATAATAATATATAGTAATTTTAGCTGGAAATTAAATAAAGTACTAGTAGTAGTAATACGTATTTGATCATCTCGTGAAATAAATAAATTAATAATAAGAAACAGGGCTGTCAAATGAATAATCGTGATTAATCGCAATTAATCGTGATTAATCGCATCCAAAACGAAAGTTTCTATTTACATACTATATGTGCGTGTACTGTGTACATTTATTAGGTATGTATAAATACACACACATACATGTATATATTTTAAATAATATTTATATGTAACTATATTCAGAATTGTATATAATTTAGATTATATATAAATATTATAATTTTACATATAAATCTAACATATTTTCCTTAATATATACAAGTATGTGTGCGTATTTATATATACATAATAAATATACACAGTACACACACATTTAAGTCATTTAATTAATTATAATTAAAAGTTGTTTTAATGATTATTTAAATTTGCAGTATACAAAAAAATTCTGTAAAAATATATGGAAATCATTATATAAAAAGTCAGTGTTCAAAACTGCCCTACAGTCGCCCTTACCCACAAGGGTAAGCATGTAAAAATTATTTATAATTTGAGGTATCGTGTCTAATTTTGCTGAAAATCAGCCCGTTTACAAGCAAAAAGGAAGAAGTGCCAAAGCCTGTACAGCTCAGTATCAACATCGGACTGCTTTTCAGAGATGAAGACAACTCAGTCTTCAAAGGATTTAAAAATCGACCCAGAGATGGACCTTTTTTCTTGCTTGACAGGTAAAATATCTAGCAATTCTTATGTCGAATGTCGTCATTGCCTAACTTTTATTTTAAAACACTTGTTTTCAATGAGTCAAAAATCAGTGGAAGTGGACCGTTAAAAGATGTTATTTGCAGATATTTGTGTTTTTAAATTTTTTAATGACCACCTGTAATCAATTCATGTTCATGTAATTACGAAAACCATGTTTTTCCACAATTAACTTGCACTTTTAGTCCTTAACAGTCAAATCTTGCATTAGGAAAGTCTGTACTGCAGTCTTGACTTGCTATACACCTAAATAATTTAACATATTAGTGCACAAAAGAATGAAATCAGTAAAAAAGAGTATATATTAATATCTATACTTCAATGTGTGAGCCTCACACAAACTCACAAATCAGAATGCTACATTAACATGGCAAGCTGTGATAAAACCTTTTAAAAAATGATTGATGAAATACTCAGTTCAAGCACTGAAAAAGAAAGAGTCATAAATTTACAGTAATTTATTTTATTCTTAGTGTTTTTATATAAGTAGACTCTGCAATTCAGCAGCATTCATTATAGTCAATTGCCCGGAGGATGTGTAAACAAATACAGTCGTGTGAGCTTTAACTGCAGCACACTTTGTGTGTGAGGTGAATAATCCACACTAACGCTCCCAAATTATACGCACAATTACTGCCACAGTAATGAAAAATGCTCAGTAATGTAGCTATTAATACCTTAGTAACAGCAGCTTTGTAGGAATCAGAGATTTTGTATAAGCGAAACCAGGCTATACTGTACCTCACACAAACCTTGTATTTTAATAAAGAGTCAACTGAAGATAAGGTAATGCACTTATGCACTAAACTGAGACGAAACCAACACAGTCTTGTTCTAGTTGGTTTAATGAGATCTGAACAACATTCAGTTACATCAACAAACGGCCTTGGAATAGATGTGTGGCCGTTTCAGCGTTAGCACTGTCAAAAAACCCAAAATAATGAGACAAGGTGGAAGAAATGAGAGAGGATATTAGAGCGGGCATTTCCTGTCTAATAAAGACAGTTCGCTGAGAGGCACGCATTGAAAGCTTACAGCAGTCCTATTATAGTTAACTCCTCGCCTGATACTGAGAAAAGAAGGACAGGGAGTACAGAGAACATGGAAGAACAGAAATACAGTGAGCGCAATTAAGACACAGGCCATATTCAGAAATGAAGAATGACATTTAATCATCTCCGTGATTTTATGAAGCACTCTTTGAATCTCCAAGTCTCATTAATAGTTTTATAATCCCTCAGAGACACTAGCTTTGATTTTGATGTATTATTCCCTCTTTTTAAGCATGTTTTTTTTCTTGTTAAAAATCGTACTCAAATTTTGAAAGTTAAAAAGTAATAATAAAAGTATTAACCTGGGCTTTCAAAATTACTCTCAACCCAACTTTGGGTCAAATAGGGACTAACCTTACTGTTGGGTTACGTTTTTAAAATTAATTATTAAACACAACAATTGGTTTAAAGGAGAAGTCCACTTCCAAAACAACAATTTACAAATAATTTACTCAACCCTTGTCATCCAAGATGTTCATGTCTTTCTGTCTTCAGTTGTAAAGAAATTATGGTTTTTGAGGAAAACATTTCAGGATTTTTCTTCATATAATGGACTTCAATTGTGCCCCCGATTTTGAACTTCCAAAATGTAGTTTAAATGCAGCTTCAAAAGGCTCTAAACGATCCCAGCAGAGAAAGAAGGGTCTTATCTAGCAAAACGATTGGTAATTTTTTTAGAAAAATAAACATTTGTATACTTTTTAAGCACAAAAGCTCGAGTAGCACAGGTTCTGGTATGCAACATACTATTGAATCATGTCGAAAGGTCACGCGGAACGTAGGCGGATCTACAGACCCAGTGTTTACAAAGCGAACGCACAAAGACTAAGAAAGCACACGTCAAACGCTGTTTACAAACAAAATGGTACAACGTGTCGAACGATTCTGCAGTTGTAAGAGAAAATAAGATGGAGTTTTTCACTATACTCTACCTTTTGTAGCCGAAGTACACAGACGATGAACTTAGACGTGATTCGTAGTAGTGATGGGAAGTTCGGATCATTTTACCGACTCGGACCTTTGAGTCTCGTTCAGCAAAATGAACTAATCTTTTTTCGAGTCATTTCGTTCATTCTAGCAAAATCAGCGTCATGTGACAGCCCCATAAAATGAACAAAGGACTTGAAAAACCAGAAGACTCGAAACAGGTGAACTAATTCCAGTACAGAACCTAACAGGTGAATGAATCACTCCCCGCGATGACTCGTTCTTCACAAGTCACTTTAAAGATTTGTTCAAAATGAACGAATCGTTCAAGAATGACCTGTGGACGTGCATCCGAGAGCCTGTACTACGTAAGTTTTTTTTTTGCTTAAAAAGTATACAAATTTTTATTTTTCGAAATAAATGACTGATCGTTTCGCTAGTAAGACCCTTCTTCCTCGGCTGGGATCATTTAGAGCCCTCTGAAGCTGCATTTAAACTACATTTTGGAAGTTTAAAATCGGGGACACAGTTGAAGACATGAACATCTTGTTTTGGAAGTGGACTTCTCCTTTAGGTCCATATTTGAACCAATATTGGGTTGAAACAAACCAGCATTTTTTTTTTTAGAGTTTAGCATTTGGATTCATCTCAGAGTATTCCTCTGTCAGCCTCTTAAGTTTTATTATTCAGGAATCTCAGTGACCCTCAGAAATGCATATTCAGAGGCTCAAGGAACAGTTGACCTTTACGAAGAGTCTGAAACCTCAGTGTGTCAGTGTCAGGACGGCACTCTGGCGCACTCTGAAGTTTCATGATCCTGAAACATTTCTAACACCTCCCTGACCCCCCTTGTAAATATCTGAAAATTTGCATTTGCAGGTCTACCGTACAGTTGCGTTGACCTTTATGAAATTGAAATCTCAGTATGTTCATGTCAGAGTGTTACTAAGCTCTCTTAGACTTGATAAAGTCACGAAATCTGGAGGAGTTTATGCAAGATTTACTGAACTGGATCTGTTGCATGAATTAATTAAAAGTTGTTGACCACTACGACCCAGTGCTGCATATCTGCAACATTTAGAAAACAATCTCATATTTAATTTTTTGGGAGAATTTTGCCTTTTTTCTATTGCTAAATATGTTGAGAATTCTGAATAAAAGATTACAGGTCAAATGATTACTTGAAAGCTATTAACCCAAACAGCTATGTTGTGAGATTTTGGCATGCTGGAGGTTCAAATTGTTCATATTTTCCTGCCAAACTTGTTGCTATGATACATTTCAGAGTTTGAGCTGCTCTTAGATATAATGTTAAGCCCTATTCGGACAGTAATTGTTTTTTATGTGGATAAATTTGCATGCCACCTTGGTGATAAAACTCATGGATTCGGATGGCAATTTATTCATGGTGGAGAAGCAAGTTCTGTGATCCTACGAACTCCCTACGAATGGTTTGTTAGGATAGGACAATATTTGGCCTATTTGAAAATCTGGAATCTGAGGATACAAAAAAAATGTAAATACTGAGAAAATCACCTTTAAAGTTGTCCACATGAAGTTCTTAGCAATGAATATTACTAATCAACAAATAAGTGTTTGATATATTTACCACAGGAAACTTGGAACATGGAACATAATCTTTACTGAATATCGATAATTTTGACCCATACAGTGTATTTTTGACTACTGCTACAATATACCCATGCTACTTAAGACTGGCTTTGTGGTCCAGGATCACATTTTTAATATCCTATTTACTATTTGTTTATTTAAATCTCCTGTTTAAAAATAGGAAAATAGACAAGCTATAGTTTAAATGGTTTTCTGTCTTGCATTTTATCTCTCAAAATGATGGATGTCATTAAAAATGTGTAGATTAGCAGAAATACGTTAATGCAATCTCTTGGGTAAACAAAGCTGCTTGGTTTATAATTTTATGTATGTAACTGTAGGCATATATAATGCATATTTTTAAAAATTCTATTGCATACCTGCCATAATAATGAATAATTTTAAATGTTTATGTGCTTTTCTTCTCTAAACATGATCATGGTAACACACTGAAATAATGCAATAAACATTCATTTAACAACATTAGATGTTACATACAACCCTAATGTACACAAATAATAAGAAAAAAATAAAAAGAAACAGTTATTTCCAAAAAAGAAAGAAAGTCTGGGGATGTCAGTTTACATCTTTTTTTGTTCTTTATAGCTCCCACTGTGGTGGAGCACTTATGAAATATTGTTCTTGTAAATACTTTCCAGGATGTCAGTTTTTTTTTCTTTCAGTAATAAATATGCATGCAAGTCACAGCAAAGTGCAACAGTTACCGTATGGTGTTCAGCAATGGTCAAAAAGGATTTAAAATTGAATTTTGAATTGATTTCTTCTTGTAAACTCAGAGATGTGAATTCGGACGGCAGATAAATTACCACACGACCTTGGTGTTTGGCAAAAAACAGTAGGTAATTTAGCCGGTTCGATTTTTACACAGGTGGTGGGAGAAAAACACTAGCATTCTGGATTCGGACGGCAATAAAATCACAGACTAACCTCTGCAAATGTTGAAAATCGTTTATGTCCCCATGAGAAACAATTACTGTTCGAATCTGGCATTAATATTATTTATTTAGTGAAACATGGGAACTATAGTTGGGTCTCTGTGAACTGAAGCTGGACGTTCTACACTACGGACAGAAGGACAGAGAATAAAATATGAAATATGAAGGGCTGTTACTTAATTCCCATTCACACTGAGAACGGTAAAGATAGCTATAACAATAGTTATTTTAGTATCCACTCAAACAGATGTTAACATCTTAATATGTGTTTAAATGCATGCCGCAATTTTTCCGTTGCTTAACATGCTTTAGCAGTTGAATGAATTCTGATTGTCTGTCAATGTTTTTATCTTTTTTTTTCATTCATCAGCTGGAAAAAAGCATTCTGAAAGCGATTCCAGCAATATTGTTTCTTTGTGCTGTTATCATAATAGCTGTGGTGTAGACCTCTAGAACAATTATTAAAACTTTATAGTTATTATCCTTGATGTAAATGGGTATTTACTAACATAATACTAATAAAATGCTCATTTAACACTTTCACCAAAATGTAGATGTTGAGAAAAAGTTAATTTTCACGTTCAGTTTTCACAGAGAGAGACATTACAAAGCAACAGCATAAAGCAAAGAATGAAGTGAAGGAGAAACAAAGACAGACTAAGTGTATGTGTGTGTTACTGCTCAATGAGGCATTTACTGTAAACGTCAATGCCGTTTCTCTTTTTTCAACATCTCCTCTTCATGCTCTGTTCTTTCCTCTCTCCCCAGGTTGGTATTGATTGTGCTCTTGACTGGAAGATGCCAGTTTGACAGTTTTGTTGCTATGGTAAAAGTATTTAAAGAATAAGTGCAGAAACAGAGTTTGTCTTGGTGTGCTGAGAGGAAGAATATCTTATATATCAGATTTCATTAAAAGAACACAATATTTTTCACCACTTTCAGGCATCTGATGTATTTTAAAACATGAGATTGATGGTCCTTTACAAAATGTACACCACATGTCTACACCACACCCCAGAGCCCTGGAGAAATCACTCTATCAAGTGCAAAGGCTATTTCTCACATTTACTTCCATAGTGGTGGAGTTAAAGCCAAACTCATATTACACTACATTTCATAATGCTCTAAAATATTTTCTTAGATATTCAGTGACAGTTATCACAGTTATGTGATATTAATATGATTTCTCAGTTGCTGATCACTGCAGCTTGCATTATATTTGTAAGTTCTTACACAGGTAGAGTTGTTGCCAAGTAACCTAGAAACATGCATTTGGTAGCTTACAAAAGAAAAAAAGCACACCAGAAAAAAAAAAAAAAAAAACATTTAGGGTAAAATACAGCACCTGTGGTTGCCAGAATTGTACCGTAATTTCATTAACTGATATAATGTTAATATGCCATCCTACTGAAGTAACTGAAATCTGTTTTGTGTATTTGTAATAGACTGATAATCACCAAAAGCAGGTGATGATGAGAAAGTCACATGATGAACCAAAACCCATCACAAGCAGCTTTTAAACACTAACATATATAGAAGGTGCACAGTGTCATTCACACAAACACTAAACACCATCATGGTAACACACATGAAACTGAAAAAAAAATGCAATAAACATTAAGTTAATAACATTATGCAACATAAAACACTAATGTACACAACTGAAAAGAAAAAAACTAAGAAACATAGTTATTAAAAATAATAATAATAATAATAAACTTAAAATTTGAAATGTAAAGGGAATTCTGGGAATGTCAATTTACAGTTATTCACTTTAAATTCTTTCTCCACTTCTGAAATTGGCATACTACCGTAAAATGTACAATATAGTTATTCACTGTATAAAGTAGAGGAACTTACCGTTAACCATTTAACAGGTTTTTATTGTCTTTTACCATTAAATTAACTGAATTAGAATAAAATGAAATCATACAAAAGGTTTGGACATTCAACAAAAGTCCAAAAGCATTAGACTCAGAAAGAAATGCCAAGTTCTGTCATGAAACTCTAGATGGTGCAGGCTGATGGGTCGTTAAACAGTGTTAAACTACTTGGCACAAGCTGATTGGTTCATGTTGCATAGGCAGCCAATGAGCTTGCCGTTTTACATTTAAATGTCTGGTTAGCATTCGCTAGAGCATTTCGTAGTGCGCTTTCATAGTTCTTCTGAAACCTTCCACCTCCCCAGCTCCACCTGTATAGATCTGCTATGGAGTTATTATATACGCTACTTGCACAGAAGCAGTACACTCTCAGAAAAAAGTTCTGTCACTGGGGGGGATACCCTAAGGTACAAAAGTAAAAAAGGTACATATATGTGCTTTTGAAGTATTAATATGTTCATTTAAGGTACCATTATGTACTTTCAAAGTACTAAAATGTACCTTTAAGGTACTAAAATGTAGCGTTTAGGGGTGGGTAATGTACAAAGATGTACCTTTTCACTTTTGTACCTTAGGCTACTGCCCCAGCGACAGCACTGTACCTTACCGTATCGGCATATGTACTGGCAGTAGCAAGTTCCTTTACTTGCTTTGCAGCAGCAGCAATAATTTACAAGAATTCAGCAGCGAAGCATATCTATTCCACCAAGACCAAATACATTAACACTGTCATATCCATTACCATGCTAAAATCTTCAGAGAGTTGTCATGACAGAATTGAAAAATGTAGATTTGGATTGATAGATTTGGCATTAAATCTCATTATTCTATATTGTTCCTTATAAATCAGTATAGTTTTCATAAAACTTCAATAAGATGTAGAAATAAAGCACTTGTAGAACTTTTAGCAAAAAAAAAAAAAGCATTAACCACTGGCTTTTTTGTACTGAATATATTTGCTTTAAATGACTTTAAATGACTTGACTTGAACTTAAAATGTCAAGTTGTCATAACTTCAAACCCAGCATCACTTACCTATAAGATTTTTTTTTTTTTTTCAATTTTCAAGTTTTGTCAACTTTTAGGCATAAAGGAGAGTAAAGTCATCTTACACCTTTATTCCAATATCAAGTAAACCTTGGTTATTTTTTTTTAGCATTTTTACTACAATATGTGACCCAGGTCCACAAAACCAGTCATAAGGGTCTATTTTTTTTTAAAATTTGAGATTTATACATCATCTAAAAGCTAAATAAAAAAGCTTTACACTGATGTATGGTTTGTTAGGACAATATTTGGCAGAAATACAACTATTTAAATATCTGGAATCTGAGGGAGAAGATCCCCTTTAAAGTTGTCCAAATAAAGTTCTTAGGAATGTATATTACTAAATAAAAAATAAGCTTCGATATATTTACCTTAGGAAATGTACAAAATATCTTAATGGAACAAGATTTTTTTACTTAATATTCTAATGATTTTTGGCATAAAAGAAAAATCGACAATGTATTTTTGGCTATTGCTACAAATATACCTGTGCTACTTAAGACTGATTTGTGGTCCAGGGTCACATATAGGAGCTGACCACCTAGATCCAATCATTTCTCCAGTATTTATACCTATCTATAAGGTTAAACCTTTTCTGGAAAAAAAACAATGGAAGCTGAAGGAAACAAATCAGGTTCTTTCCCCTTCTTCACCTTGAGCTGCCGTTGCTTGAATGAAAAGTTACGCTGCTACGTGACTTCATTCGGTGAACAGCACTATATTGAGCGACCCAGCCAAAGTCAATGCCCAACAGAGAACCCTTTATTGAACTGAGATAAACTCTTTCTGAAATGTCTAATAATTGTATGATTTAGAGACCTCCACATCCCACACCACTCCAAACACATCCATAACATCAAAACACAGCGATCACAGGGGGTTTGAGAGCCTGGATCTCAGCACCTGGCTCTTTCTCAAAGAACACGAGTGCAAGCGATATCAGACGTGTTGCTCTGCCATTACCTCTTACTATTCAATTATTTTAGTGCCTACGTAATTTGAAGTGAAGTGCCTCGCGCCCTACTCATAGATTGCGTTCACAGGACTTCAGAGAAAACAGATGAGTCGGAGCAATTATCAATCCGTCCTAATTATTTCCACTTGTCTCACCAATGTCTTTTATTTTCAGTGGTCGGGCAGAATTCTGATGTTCAACCTTTTCTATGTCATCCAATATTTCTCATCACTTTTTTATAAATATAAGTGCATTTAATTAATGAAAGTAACTGCAAGTCATTCAAGAAGTTTTAAAACTACTGGAACTGGCAAAAGGTTCATTTTGAACATTTTTCAGGGGTATTTCTCTGATCCAGATACTTAAATTGGTTTCTCTACCACCGTGATTGCCTTCTTCCTACAGGATACCTGCATTTGTCATATGTATTAGCTTCACAAAGAAGTGCACTTGAATATGTAAAATAATATTTTCCAGATTGACCTTGCGAGCTGAGTCACGTCCTTTACATTTTCATTTTGTTATTGTACGGCAACAATATAGCAGGCAGCCGTTCAGGCCCTCATTAAAACAGAGCAACCTTCTGCATTTTCTCTAAAGGCAAGGTCGGGAGAAGCCTGCACAAAAGCAGTCGAGTTAATAAAGAGACAGCCTTTACATTGATATGAATAACAGCCATTGCATAGGGCTGAGGATTCATCCTCTTCCACCCACTGAATGAACTCCGCTGTGATTCACATATGAAGGGAACGCAGAATTTAAATGGTTCCCCACTTCAGCAGTGTGAATAGATTTAGAGATGAAGTCAAGCGCTGTACATCTTCCTACAAATCAATGACTTTCTGTATGTTGGCATTTGGGATACTGAACAGATCAAGCAATGTGCTTGCACATTTGTCAGAGTATCGTGGCCCTATTTAACCGTACTTGAAATGGGATGTTTAAACCAAATCAAATCCCTTCTTTACACATTTCCTTATGACCCTGGACCTAGCACATGTATATTTGTAGCAATAGCAAACAATACATGGTATGGGTCAGAATTTTCAATTTTTCTTTTATGCCAAAAATCATTAGGATATTAAGTAAAGATCACGTTCCATGAAGATATTTTGTAAATTTCCTACCGTAAAAATATAAAAACTTAATTTTTGATTAGTAATATGCATTAGCACATCTTTAAAGCCGATTTTTACATTATTTAGATTTTTTTGCACCCTCAGATTTCAGATTTTCAAATAGTATCTCAGCCAAATATTGTCCTAACAAACCACAAATCAATGGAAAGCTCATTTATTTGACTTTCAGATGATGTATAAATCTCAGTTTCACAAAAGAGACCCTTATATTTGGTTTTGTGGTCCACGGTCACTTATATACTGTACGTGAACAGCCTTATAATGAAAAGGGTGCTAAATACAAAATTAATCTCTTATTTTATATTAATCAGCTATACATATGGCATTTTTGTGGGCACGTATTTAGATTTGTAGAATAAAAATGATCATTTTTAATTTTGTTTAATTAGAATATTATTAACATTTGCATGAAAAGTCAGCAGTGAGTTTAAAAGCATTGTGTAAGTGAGTACAACTGATGAATTACTACATAAGGATGTGTTTCTTGAGCACAATGAAATCAGTTAATGCTTTTTTATGAGGTTCAATGGGTTCTTAACTTGTGCGCTTATTAGGAACAACAGCGGTCAATGGCACTGTAATAAAATTATATTTATAGATTATAATTACAGACAGAGTATTAAAATCTATTTTGGCTCAGGAAGCTTGTAAAATGTTGCTTAATATGATTATGAACAGTTCTTATTTATTGTTGTGATTCTGCATTATTCAGGCAATGTTCTACAGATACTAATGCAGTCTTTTCATATACAGAACAATGCTTTCAAATAGCAAGAATTAATAATAATCTCTTTTAAAATTCAGCTTTTGCACTGACATTTAATCACAAATTACTAAAAAGCAAAATGACACAAATGTGCATTTAAAGGGATAGCTCACCAAAAATGAAAATTCTGTCATTAATTACTCACCCTCATGTCATTCCAAATCTCTAAGACCCTCATTCATCTTCAAAACACAAATTAAGATATTTTAATGAAATCTGAGAGCTTTCTGTCCCTGAATAGACATTTTTTTTTTTTTCATTTTTGGGTGAACTATCCCTTTAATGTGAAACAAATGTTTGTTTTAAGAGTTAATTGTCTCTCAGTGACAATGTCAGACCAAAACATACATAAATACACACACACACACACACACACACACACACACACACACAAACACAAGCGAGTAAAAAGTGATTAACAACACATACTCTACTGGAACTTCATTTATAAAGTACAGTTAGGGCAGGGCGATAAATCGCTAACGATAATTATCGATCGATATGAATTTCCTTGATAAACGATAACAAGAGTTTGATAAATGTTCGATAAGATGTTTATGCGGCACAGGCGGAACAAAAGAGCGCTAGTCAAAGCGCGCCACTCGGACCGTTTATCCGCTCGGATCAAAGTTCAAACAGCGGTACCATAGACACGGCGCAAACTTACTAGAGCAGATACGTTAACTCGCTGAGGTATCTCGGTCACTAAACAGCGCCAATGTGAAGCGCTTGAATTCAGTGTAGAACACAAATGACTCGGTTTATAGCCAGATGAAACAGCGCTGACAAACAAGAGAAACACTGTGCGCAACAATACAATCAGAAGGCTCTTTAATCTACCAATCGCCATCATTTATCATAGATTTACTGTAGTAGCGCTAACTGCACCATGGTGTTGTGTCAGAAATGTGGGCATGTAGAATTTTGTTATATTGTTTTGTTATATTATTACTGTAGACATGTATTAAATGTATTGAAGGAGGAGTAATGGAATATAATTATAGTATTTTTTGTGATTAAGCTATTTCGTTTATGCATTTATACTAAATGTATTTATGTTTATACCGTTTATACTGTTTTTCATACAAATACTTAGGAACCATATTACATTTTTACCATGGTGTTGAGGTGCTATATTTGTTGAGGTGTCAGAATAATTAAATTTTAACCATATAAAAATGAGGTTGCTACAATTTTACAGATATTACTGATTTTGATAATAAACATAAATCTACATCTGCATCCTAACTCAAGCTACTATCAAATGTGTATTTCTAAAAGACAAATTCTTTTTACATTATTATATATATTAATATTATCAGGTAACACAAACATGTTTCTTGATTTGATATTATATTACTCATTAACACATGCAAAACTACGGCTTTTTATTTCTATTAAGATATTTATGTTGTTATGAAAACATGACTGGAAAAAGTGTGAAAAATTCAAAAAACATGAAGTGTTTGTCATGTTCTGACCGTAAAGAATATTTTAATGCCACATTTAATCGTTTGGTTTTAACAACTTGCACAGTGTAGCAAAAATCTGCCTTTAAACTCGAAAGAAATAAAAATGTGACATTTATCGTGATAATTATCTATATCGACTAATATGAAAAAAAAAAATTATCATGATCATTTTTGCCCATATCGCCCAGCCCTAAGTACAATTAAAAACATCATTAAATAATCGCTAATTCCCAGCAAAGGAAGAGTATGAAACAAAGTTCAAAGAACCAGAAGAGGACCTTGATTTTTAGAAACATCAAGGATTGTGGTATTTGCTTATAACTGATAAAAAGAAAAAAAGAAAAAACACAAAGCACAGATGGCAGCACATTGATTTATCTCTGTAGCTAAGCAAAAGCATTTCTCAAAACCTTTTTACCAAAAACCACAATTATTCTTCTTATTATATTCAGATATATTAATATCTCATAAAAAGATACTGTACACACTATACAATCGGCAGCATTTTTCTCTGTTTTCATGTTGGGCATACTAATGTTCTACTTAGCAAGGAATGTAAATGCTTGCCTGTGAAACAAGTATTACTAAAATAATAAAAAGTTAGGATGATATAATATGCAATATGCAAAAGTTATAAAGAACAGCATTATGTTACCCATCTAATCCCAAATTTATCACCCAAACATCACAGTACAATTATACCCCATGTTGATTTTTGGTCTTCCTGTGCTGCTGCAAATTAAAAGTTAGTAAAACATTGTGTAATGGTGGGTACCACTGTGACAACTAACCCCATAAATTGTGACATATACCCCTGTCTCCTAAAGAGATGCTATATAAAGCAAATTTAAGCACACATTAGAGAGCGGCACTTCTTCTCTGACCCTCTGATAAGTAGCTGATGGTATGAAGACTGCATTAGCGCTAAGAGCACAGGTAGCTTAACTGCTGTTGATAGAGCACCATAATAATTATGAAGAAATAAGCCAGTCACTGTTGTACTGTTTGCAGATTTATGTGGAACTGAGAAACCTGCTGACTGCAGGAGAAAATGTAATTTAGAAAGCATTTATTTTTCTCTAAATATCACAGCACTGTTAGAAAGAGGAAACGCTACTGGCGTAATGAGTCTTAGAGTATTTTTGCTGTTATATAATTAAACAGAAAGTGGTACAGTATCTTTTTTGACAAATACAGTAGGTTACCACAGCTTGAAAGCAAAAAAGAAAAAAGGTTTTAACTGCTTTTGTACATACGCTCTCAGAAAAAACACCTGTCAGTGGTGGCGGTACCCTTTCAGAAGGTACAAATACATTTTAGATACTTATATGTATCTTTAAGGGGTAAATAATGTACAAAAGTGTAACTTTTAAATAGCTACCACTCAAGTGACAGTTTTTGTACCATTTTATCTGGAAGTGTACAACGGAAGTCAGAGAAAAACATCTGACAACACAGACTTTCACTATATGAAAAACACTGTGACTATGATTTTATTTTTTTCCAAATTTAGTTTTATTTTTTTAATAAAATTACATCTTATTAATCAAAAAGCTTGTTTCATTAATTGAAATCATGAAACGTACACAGTTTAATGGCGATTTATTAAAAATGTAACGAAAATGACATTTTAAGGCTTTATGAACTCTCTAAATAATTTATTTGATAAAAAAATATATATTTTTATTTTTATTTTAGTTTAGATTTTACTTAACTTCAAATATTAGGCATAAAAAATATTGAGTTGTGTTGTAGTGAAAAAATATGTGGTCTTTTTGTATTGGAAATTAAATTTATTCAGTCAGCTAAAATTGTCTTATGGTGTGACATAAAAGTTATTCTATATAAAATGAAAATGGGATATACTTTCCCTAAGTAAACTTAACTTAAAAGTAATAAACTTTTTATCAATTCTCTCTTAAGATTTAACTTATTAAATTTTTTACATTTATTAAGTGTTTTAGTTTTGTTTTGTTTTGTTTTGTTTTGTTTGTGCATCCATTAGATCCACTATATTTTGTATTACTTTTCTAAATCATCTTGGCCTTTCCATATTATTAAATTAACCCTGATATAAATCTTACAAAATGCTTGTGACTTTTGCTGATAATGTTTCTCTTTTGCTCCACTGACTAATTATGAATTCTAACTAAAAAAGGTCAAAATTGTCACAATTCTGATTGCCGCACCAAATGATATAGTATCACCCTATATGATGAACTGCACCACACTACAATTTGTCAATGCAAAAAAAAAAGTGTATTTTACATGCATTAAACATTCAATTAAAAATAAATTCAATTAAAATGAATAAGACTAGAAATCATCAAACACACTAACATCAAACATATTAAACTTTTTATTTATGAAACTCAGAAATATGAGTAAATCAAACACCATCTCACGTCCAGAACCTATTTACATTTTCCTGGTATGTAAATTCAGGTAAATATTCATTAAAAATAATATTTTAACAATTATCGTATTAGTAATAGTAATACTATCATTACAGTAAGTAATATATTTCTGTCACAGATTCTTGAAGTTAAACTAAACTTTTATTTTGACAGGTTGCTGTGACGTTTCTCATATGACAGTAGTTTGGGTTTTTCTCACAAGAAACGCTGAAATGCTCATAAAGTGACTCTCAGAGCAGTTCTAGAGATTATATGTTGACATACTCATATATTGAGGTGGCAGAGGCTGAAAACTCCTTGAGCGTCACGCACACTTCAGTATGTGTAGTAAACATAACCTTGCGTCTGCGCCGTTCATTCACACAGAGACGCGCAGAACATGCAGGATTTATATTTAAATGGTATTTGTGTCTTAATATTTAAAGACACTAGTCTATATCGTGTTTTGATTTAAGTGCACTTACTTTTGATTTATTCATCCAAAATTGGGCAAGTTCTGTGACATTCCATGTTGTACAGTAAATTCCATATTTATGACTGGAGTCCATGTTTTCCGCATCACAGATATCATAGAGGCCTATGTGACGTTCTTTAAAACATTTTTTGTGTTCAGTAGAGGAAAGAAAATCACACAGGTTTGAAACAACAAGAAGGGCGAATAAATGAAGGCAGATTTTTTTTTCTTTTTTATACACATGCACTTTTGCTTGAGCACTATTAAAGTCCCCATGAAATCAAAATTAAAGTTTTTGGGATTTTAGTATGAATATGTTAACCTTAAGGTTATCAATAAACTAGTGTGCTCCAAAACAACAACAAAATTCACGTTTTTAAGATATAAGCATTACAGTCACTTTCGCCAATATGAATCAACGATTTTGATGACATCATGCTGCACTTCAGCTTCTCATCAAACCGCTGCAGCACGCACGGTCTGTTCCGGACTTTGGCTCCGGTCCAGAGACGCGATCAAACGGGCAAATCATATGCGCGAGTCTGCATATATTAAACACTTTTAAAACTACACAGTCTCAACATGATTATGATCATAACTTTGTTTAAGTAAGAGTTTCATATTGAATCTAGGGGGTAATCGTTTAGACTGTGGCTGTCAAATGCGACTTTACCGAGCTCAACGGCTCTGGCCCAAGCAGATATAAACAAAACGCTATTGGCTATTTTTAAAAGGTCCTATTATGCTCTTTTACAAAGTGTTGATTTAGTTTTGGGGGTGTACTAGAACATGCTTTCATGCTTGGTGGTTCGAAAAACGCATTATTTTTAACATAATTTACATTATTACAATACATCTCTCCCAGCCTGGCACATAAGGCTCGATTAGTTCCGGGTTTAATGAAGACCCGCCTTCCGAAAAACAAAATGTGTTGTGATTGGTTAGCTCTTCCTCTGCGTTGCGATTGGCGAACAGCTTAGATGGCGTTTCAGTACTGCCACACTCCTTGTCGAAGAAGCAATTCCGTGTACAACTGTTAGCGCAAGCTGGATTAAAGTGATTATTACGTTTTAAATATAGATATTTAGCTTACAAAAATGCATTGATTCGCAACAGGAGGCCTTTTAATATAAGGATAAATTTTAATATAACTCTGATTGCATTTGTCTGAATGAAGAATGTCATATACACCTAGGACGGGTGAGTATTTATTTTAATGATATTCCAATGGACC
>JAHKKF010510722.1:0-11780 GCA_019740295.1 Labeo calbasu | reverse complement strand
GCAGAGGCTTTCTCTTGATATTGTACCTTAACCTTTAAAAGAAACAGTACATATATGTACCTTTTAATGCTGGGGAACATATATGTACCTTTTTGACCCTCAAAAAGGTACATATATGTACCTTGAGGTCCAATAATAAGCCCTATGGGGTACGTTAGTGTAGATTGTACCTTGGGGTACAGAAATGGACTCCTACTGTACCCCTATTTCTGAGAGTGTGTGCTTCTCTGCTAAGACTCTGATAACAGTATCACAGCCTGATAACACAAAGTGAATTTAAATGCTTTACTGTGCAGTTATGTAAATAAAATTGTCAATTAAATACCTTACGTGCGTGTGTTTCAGTCTACGTTTTAATTCGATAATTTACTGAAGCAAAAATGCTATAATTAATTCAAATAAAAGTGATCTTACCGCACTGTTTAATCTCTGTGTCTGATTTGAAGCGGGCAGAATGCTAGAGCTGCGTGTTATAACTGACGAAAATAAACGTCTTTTTTACCCCTTCGCGAAGGCAAAGTGTTGCATGTCGTGCATTTGAAGTCCTTTAATGCATGGCATTGTAAATGCACTTTGCAGAGACGACGTTCTTAGCCTCCAAGTCATGCATTTAAAGTCCTTCAAGTCCTTTACATAGTTCAAAGTGGTTAACATAGAAGGGGGAATCTCCTCACCACCAGTGCGCAGCATCCACTTGGATGATGTGACGGCAACCATATTGTGCCAGAACGCCCACCACACACCAGCTTATTGGTGGAGAGATGTGAGTGATGAAGCTAATCAGAATATGGGGATGATTAGGAGGCCATGATGGTCAGAGGCCAATGGGCAAATTTGGCCAGGATGCTGGGGTTACACTCCTACTTTTTTTCCAAGGACATCCTGGGATTTTTAATGACCACAGAGAGTTAGGACCACTGGGGCATTAGGACCCACACAGACCACAGGGCGAGCACCCCCTGCTGGCTTCACTAACACCTCTTCCAGCAGCAACCTTGTTTTCCAAGGAGGTCTCCCATCCAGGTACTGATCAGTCTCAACCCTGCTTAGCTTCAGTGGGCAACCAGTCTTGGGCTGCAGGGTGATATGGCTGCTCCAAAAACTACTGAAGAACTCTGTTCTCTTGCACCAGACTCGTGTGTGTATAGGCGTTTTTCCTGAACACGGAAATCACGCCTGACTTTTAACATGAAGAATGCTTTGCATTTCCGGTCTCCAGTGTTTCTAGTCAAAATTAGTGTATATTCTGATCCAGTAATTGTAGTGGACAGCACATTCCAGGGCCCAGTTAATGGCAAGGGGCCATTTTGATCTTGGTGGACTAACATAAGCAAACTGTCCAATGCCATCAGATAAAGATGCCAGCACAACATCCAGACATCTCTTAGAGGGCAAGAAGAAGACCTTTGGTATAAAGCCCAGGAAGGACAGAACTTCCTATTGGTTTAAATGCAGTTTCTGCCCTTCACCCACCTTGAGACTGATTCCTATGGGTTTGGCCTTATCACACACAAAGATCACAAAAATCCATCCAAATCCATTCATAACTATGTTTTCAAACCTTAAAACTGATGCACACTACAACACACACATCTTATACTTATTCAGAGAAATAAGTAATCCTAGTGACAGCAACGTGTAGTGCAACAAACTCAGTTGTTAATGGACAAATGAATGCATGACAGTTCAATCTTTTCCCATCATGTTTGGACTTAATGTGTTCGTAACATTGCCAAATGCATTCTGGTTATGGTTTGGAAAGTAAGAAATGCACCGGTAAAACTTTAGTGACACTTTTCTAACTTTGTGTTTGGACAAATAAATTCCACAGGAGGAAAGAAGGGTGGACCACCATGTGTCCCCCTGATCTGATGGAACCAGACAATCATAGCACAGAAATGAAGAAGCGCCAAATTGCAATCTCCTCCTCATCGGAAATGGATAAAGGTACCTTTCCAAAAGACACTCAGCGAGTCTCCAGCCTGTGAAGGTGAGACAATAGCAGAAACACCAGTGTTCTGAGTCTGCTACCCGCGAGGGTAGGGACTGTAACAGAAACACCTCGTTCTGAGTCCTGTAGAGGAAAGGACGTTAACAGATCAGCAAAGTTCCCCATTTTCCCCCAAAGTTTCCCATCCCATCCGATAGCAGATCAACTTTGGTTCTGAGTGTGAGTCCCGCGAGGGGAAGGACAACAACATCTACACTAGTTCTGAGTCTGCAACCCACAAGGGTGAGACAACAAGAGATTCCAAGTCTGAGTTTCCAGCTTTTGAGGCAGCAACAGATACATCCACTTTCTGAGCCTCCAAACTGCAAGGAAAGAGATAATCTACATTTAGAGTCTTTGTCCAGCAAGACAACAGATGCAGCATGGGTCTCCATCCTAAAGAAACTAAGTAAACTGACCAAGTTCTGAGTCTCTAGCCCAGAGAGGCAGAAGACGCACAGACATTTGCAACAAGGTTAAGCTCTGGCGAGCAAACCTTCACTTCAAAGTACATTTGCTTGCATGTTCCAAGCAAAGGATTTTCAGCACCTACTCCAGGGCCACATCTGCGTGTTCCAGATCTTAGGACCCCTTGGTGCTCCAGGAGATCAGCATCCTACAGTGCTTCATGTACAAGGCTGTTGAAACGGATTCCTGGTCCTTTCCCCACGGCACTGCCACCAGCGCAACCAGTGGAAGAAGTCACCGCCACCGGACTGCTCACTCAACCACAGCGAACATAAATATCACTTCCAAACCTCTTAAAGAGACCTTGGCATTGTTGTATATTATCAGTATATGATTTTCTAATTTACATTAGATATAGGTGACTGCAGTTGATAACAAATCTTACACATATTTGTTTGATGCATAATAAGGTTCTTCACCTTATTTGTTTCAGAGTAGCAACAGTTTATCTTTCCAGATAATGTAGCTCTGACATAGCAAGACCCAACATAATCACTTGCATTTTATGCATCTTATGCACTTTATTCCTTTTCCATTTATGGTATTCATTTAGTAGTTGTTGATTACTCTTGTCTATCTTTTGTTAATACATTTTATTTTATTACAACTTGTGTCTTCCTTGTGTTGATAATACAGAAGAGGTTCTACAGGTTAGAGATCCCACCGATCTTTCTTATGTGATGTACTCATGACCACACATTAATTGACATGTGATCCAAGAATCATAACGTCAGCTGTCACATGAAAGCCCATCACTACACTATTTCGCCTCTCTAGGTTGGCGAAAGCGAAATTCACTACAATCTCAAACGGTGGCAGAGTTTAATGAATTTAAGTGGGTCTTAAAACATTTAAAAAATATTGATTCAGTATCACATAAAAATAATAAAGTCACAATCAGAAAAAAACAAGCTTTGTACATTATAGGAAATAATATTATGAATATTTACAAATTATGGTTTGATGTCTTTATCTCAAATGATGGCAAAGTTTAATGAATTTAAGAGAGTTCAGTATGTAAAACATATAAAAAATATGGATTCAGTACCACAAAAATTTAAGCCTTGTGCATTAATAGGGAATAATATTCTGAATAGTGCTTCCTTACCTATTTATCTATGTCCGCAGACATCCCAGGCCAGAAAAACATTTTTTAAATGGCATCTCTTTTTTTTCTGACCTGTGTGAGCACCTGTTGGGCTGTTGTGAAAATCCCTGAAAATATCTTTAGCCTCTTCTGTCCCTCTTACAACTTTAGTTTTGGTGACCTTTCTAGGGCCTTTTGGGTAGTACAGTGCTCCATCTACAAAAAAAATAAATAATAATAATAATAATTCCAAAAAGATTCATTTATATATAACATCTATATTATATATAATAAACATGTAACATCACAGAATCAGCATTTAAGCATTTAGACATACAATGAAATAAATATGACCCTCAGACACTAATGTCTATTCTATCTACTTTTTATTTTTTATCTTTTTAAACCTTGCTATGTGTACTGCATTAGGCTAACGTGTGTTTTAACGTGTAGATTAGGCTAACGTGTAAATCTCTTTGGATAAAAGCGTCTGCTAAATAATTCTAATTCAGAACAGGATAGCTTGGCCTATTCTTAGGCTAAACCTTAAATCTTCACCAAAACGTACCTTCCAGGACTTTGAAGTCTTTCGTGTAATTTCATTGTTTTCTTTTTTTTGTAATGTTTATCGGATACTGCCCTTTAGTTTTGTAATCCAAAATAGTTGTATACAATATTGGATCCATGTTCTACTGTTAACGTGCTGCAGTTGTCTGCCGCTATTGATTTCCAGGGTCTTAATGGGGATACCCCAAATTTGTTTTCACATTACTATAATTAATTTCTGCATTTTTTTTAATATTTAGTTTTTCTTTTATCATTCCAGTAAATTCAGACGAGCAGCAATCAAAATTTTGATGACTTTGGTGACATCTGGTGACATATGATGGTAATAAATGTCCTGTATTACCACATAGACCAGCTACAATCTGTCCGTCACGAACTCACTCACTTAACCAGCCAAACCAAAGCAAACAGAAGGAAAGCATAAAGAGACAGGGCAACTACAACTAAGTTTAAAATTACCAAATTATCAAAATATATAGTTTATTTATATAAAAGTTATATCTGTGTATACATTTCTGTATCATGGTGTTACGATTCCCGGCCCCGCCCACTCCCGCTGACAATAATAGCTGTGTTCGACTACTACGGCTAGAGACGGCGGACAACGAAGTTGGGCAGAGTTGAAAACTGAGCCGTCAAATCGGACACTTTCTGCTCTCGTTAGAGACGCTCTCGCGGTGTTTGCTTACTCTAAATGCAGTATTTGTCAAGTACATAGACATTTCAAAAGCGTTTTCATGAGCAACAAAACACTTTTCATATACTGCTTAATACAGCGCCATCTGAACAAGAATAATGTACATAATGAGATAATGATACAGAATGCTCCTGACGCACATCTATCAAATACTTTTACTTCAGACTCGCTAAATTCCAGCCTCAGCCCAATCAGAAGTACCAGTACTTACATAGAAACCTATACAAAGTAGCCACAAAGAAATGCAAATTTTAAAGTATGTCAGATGGAAAGGGGCTTTTGCATCTAAACTCTTCATATGCTTTTATCAGTGTTTTATAACAAACGTAACTCCACTTTTATATTCCAGCTGGGGCCAGTTGCATAAACTTAGCCTCTATGTTAAGACAGCGTCTTAAGTACTAGTCTGATAAACTAGCAGTTAACCAAAGAGTAATCAGTCTTATTTTTTGGATNCAGCTTGGACTAATCTACATTTTTCTGTAACTGAATATAAAACATTAGGACCAGACATAAAGAAAAATTTGGCTGACTTACTTTTTAAGACTGGTCTAACCCCTTTATGCAACCGGCCAGTTGCGCAGATGTGGAAAGTTGTAACACTGGGTTACAATCTGTGTCGCTATATTAAACTATGCTATTCTATGACATTAGCCATGTAATTTTCAGTATTTACTTTTATGGATTTTAAAAAGAAACCACAAGAAACAGGTGAATAAAGACTGGCAATCGATGTTTAAGGTTGAAAAATGATTATTCCAAGAAATGTAAAGCATTTTGACTCGTTCATGTGTCTCTTGTTCCACGAGAGCTTGGAAGGAGGGGAGTGTTCTTTTGAATGTCTGAATGCATCTCATCTATTTGCGCACATTGTTTTGAACTATCTGTATAGCTGTTTTGCGATCAGGACAGTCCCACGCATGGTTGAGATGTGTTCATTGTGAACCTCAAAAATTAGACATGTTTTTAATTCTTAATCGATCAGATAACATTTTAAGCTGTCATATGGTCATGTTACAACGCGCCCCTCACATGTTACAATGTACCCCACATACTGGAGTGTTCTCCCTTTTCACTTCATTTCTTTTGAGGTAAATAACGAAAAACGTAATTATGAAACAAAGCGACATATTTGTCGAGTGTGAAATTAACGTGGATAAAAAAGTATACTCTGAACCACACGTGGATTTACACAAACTGAGAAATTCAAAAAGTGTTAGGTTGTGCCCCGCTCTCAGCTAGATCATTAAGATAAACTAGGGAAATGTAAATCACATTTCATTTCCATTTAGAAGAAACTATTTTAACCATTTCTGACTGCTCTGTGTGAAAATGTGGATAAGTATGCTTGGAGAGTTCATATGTTTAAAAAAAAAAAAAAAAAGACGAGTGGTTCATTTGTGCACCTGATTTTGCCCAATCACAACCCTCTGCCTTAAGGATCGACCAATCACAATCGGTCTAGTGCTTGTTATTTGATCCTTCACAGTCACAGTAGTAGAAATCGAAACCAAAAGTATGATTTCTGCGTTTGATACAACGCCATTTCAGATATCTGTAAACAACGCTTATTACCAACTTACCATCATCTTTATTGGTAAGTTGTCATATAAATATTTTGACAAGATTTCTGAGTTTTAATGAGTTCAGATCAAGGTAAACATTTGTTATATTTTGTATTTCAACCTGTGTTTTAGCCACGGGTTGGTTGGGGCCTTCTGACGAAATGGGGACATAGATATAATTTTCTCTAGCTTCAAATTCTTTTCTCTGTTACCAATATACCATCATGTTTTCTCCGCTGCTGTGTAGTGCATATATGTACAGTAGTACAATATACAGTACTGTGCAAAAGTCTTAGGCCACTAGTAGTTTCAACAGCTAAAAAAATGGTTTAAAGTCAGTTAAAGTCGGTCTTTTGCTGTAGTGTGTCAGTAGGAAATATCAGATTACATTTCTAAACCTTCATTTTGCGATTAATTATAATAATCCAGTGAGATTTTTGTATGGAGCACAGGCTGTTGTCAGACTCCTTGTGCAAAAAGAGATCTGATCTCTCCATCATTCAATCCAGTTTGTCTTAAGAAACAGAAAAAACGGAGACAGACTAAATCCAGAAGAACTGTGGCAACATCTCCAAGATGCTTTAAGAGACCTACACCTACAAAGCTACAGTACTGTTAAAATTTTTAGGCAGTTAGGCACATAAAATGAGGATGCTGTCAAAAACAATGTCATAAATAGATTTTCTTTATTAAAGAACTTCTATTAACTAAAATAAATCAGCATTTGATGTGACCATCCTTTGCGTTTATTTTGCCCTATGTGCACTTGTGCAGAGTTTTTCAGGTAGCTTTGCAGGTAGGTTACTTGAAACATCTTGGAGATGTTGCCACAGTTCTTCTGGATTTAGTCTGTCTCAGTTTTTCTGTTTCTTCATGTCATTCCAGAGACAGACTGAATGATGGTGAGATCAGATCTCAGTGTGGAGCACTGGCTGTTGTCAGATTCCTTGTGCAAACAAAAAACTCACTAGATTATTACAATTAATGGCAAACAGAATGTTTGGAAATGTAAACCGATATTTTTTTACTAACACACTACAGCAAAAGATAGAAATAACTTACTTTAAACCATTTTTTTAGCTGGTGAAAATACTAGTGGCCTAAAACTTTTGCACAGTACTGTATGAGATTACTGTTTATAAAACAAATGCTCAGTGATGGCATTTATATTCTTTTTGCACCCCAGAAATGAATGAATAATATTCTATAGTCATTTAATTCCAATTAAAATGAAACATGCTTTGGTCTATTAAAGTTGGTCATCCAGCTAACTTTGAGTTTAGTTTGAGCAAACTTTAGCTGGTTTCAAGAAAGTTTTTTATCTGTGTTCATTGCTATGGTGAGTTATTATGCTAAAAATGATGCAGAATTACCATGTTTTGGAGCCAAAAAAACACAGTATGAACACTAACCAGCAGCAGCAGGTTTTATTGTTTTTGTAATTTAACTGAAATATTAAAAATGAATTGGACCAATAATGAACATCTTGGACATGTGATTGACAGATAAACCGCATGCTATTATTTTAGTGTTGTTTTTTATTTTGAGGGTAGTTTGTATTTTTCAGTTTAACAACAAACAAAAGTTAAAGAGTGTAAAAAGACACCCGGAAAAGGGCCGGGTGGACAATATTTTGTTCCAAAAAATCTCAACAATAGAGCAGTTTCCTCTATCTCTGGGTCCCATCAGAGTTGTGCTATCCTTCTTGCAGCAAGGGTTGGAGTGAAGGCTGTTTCCCTCCAGCCTTAAAGTTTATGTGGCTGCTTTTGCTGCACACCACGACAGTGTTAATTTCGTCAACAAAAACAACGACGAAAAATATTCGTTAACGAACATTTTTTCTGTGACGAAGATGAGATGTTGACGAGCTAAAACTAATATCTGATGATAAAAAATATGACAAAATTTATGCCGCCTTTTCGTTAATGAGACGAGACGGGACGAGAATGTTATTTGAGGACTTCCGGACATTGAAAATACATCCTATAGGCTTACTGTCTTCTTTAAAAATGTGCGTCTCTGTCATTAGATTGCAATTGGATAAAGGGCGCTTGCATGTCTAGTCTCAGTATGGCAGCCACAATGGAAAGACAGGCTACCAAAACGCGAATTTGCGATCTGAAACAATGGCCTCAGCACCTGAAGGGTTAGGGATAGAGTCACCAGATGTTCCGTTTTCCCCGGTAGTCACAATTCGTTGTCGATTAACTTAAATTTAGTGAAGGCGGGATAGGCGGAATCACACTGAAAGACACACACCAGAAGTGCTCTCTCTTGCGCAGGCTCCACTTCTTCTGTTCTGACAGCGCGCGATCAGTTCTCAGTGTTCAAATGCACACACAGTAGTCCAAATGTCTATTATGTTGAGTATCTCACGTAAATTATGGTTTAAATGAACATAAACAGGTATGTAAAAACTGAATGTGTCAGTATTACATGCATGCCTTCCGTCTTAAAGGGACAGCATTCCAAATTAAATGTCAAATTAAATAATCTGTCATTAATGTTAATCAACAAAAAATGTTAAATAAATGTATAGCCTACATGTTAATTAAACTTACTGTATCTGAAAAATGAGTTTTATTTTTATCTCTAGCGTATTTGTCTTATTGTGCCTCTTTTTCAAAAATGACAAATTATACATATATATATATATATCAACAACTATAATTGTAGTAATTATATAATAATAAGTAAAAGTACAAGTATAATAATAAGTACTCTTTTTTTCTGTACTGTTAAAGGGATAGTTCACACAAAAATGAAAATTGTCATAATGTATTCAAGTTTTCACAAATTCAATCCTTTATTCAAATTTATCATAAGCTTTAATTTGGTCTGAAGAATTAATGATTATTTTTGTTTGAAGACTAAAATAGCTACCAAAATAAATGTTGGTAACTGCAGTTTGACCAAAAGTAGTGCCTAAGTTGACAAAAATGCAATGACTTTTCGTCGACTAAAACTAGACTAAAACTATGAAAGACTCAAATGACTAAAATGTGACTAAGACTATTAAGCATTTTAGTCTCAAGATAAAGACTAAGACTGAATCAAAAGTGCCTGCCAAAATTAACACTGCACCACGACCCCATAGTGGTAGAGAAGCATGACCTGGTCATCAGGTACCTCAGTGGGGCGAGAAGGCTAAATCCGCCCTGGCGCCTCTCCGTAATCCTCTTGGACCCTGTCTCTAGTGCTCAAAGCACTGTAGCAGGGCCCAAAATGCCACAGCAGTGATTTCTAACCCATCAATATTTACAGCAGCAATCTATTCTTCCAATAGAATTTGCCATCACTTACTATTACTGTCTTCAGTAGAGCTGCCCATAAACTAAACTTCAGTGAACTCTGCGCAGCCATTCCATGCAATTGAGCTGTTACTGATCAGAATTGAACTGAATAGTCATTACTGTCTTGCTATAGCTGACTTGTAGCAGAATTCAAATTCATCTTCCTCTCTACATGTTGGAATCATTAATTGTTAATTTACAGTCAATACTGCGAGTCGCTTCAGGCAATTTCTAACATTTAAAGCTCTACAAAAAGGTTAGGGGGGCACTTGACTTGACCTGAAATCACTGCCACAGCAGTGATTTCCCTTCATCACTCTTACAGCAGACAGTCAAAATACTAAACTCTATTTCTCACTGCTGCAGCAGTGATTTCCTCCACTAGTCTCAGACAAGATATCCTAGCAATGACATCCCCCACCCCTCTTGCAGCAGATGTCATACTAACTTCTATTTCTCACTGCCGCAGCAGTGATTTTGCACAGTACTCCCACAGTACCCTGACTAATCTTCATATATAAATTTTCTTCCAATTTTGCAAGAACAGCAATTTCTCCACAGCAGTGTTTTCTCACCCCT
The DNA here is from genome assembly GCA_019740295.1 of Labeo calbasu. Lineage (NCBI taxonomy): Eukaryota > Metazoa > Chordata > Actinopteri > Cypriniformes > Cyprinidae > Labeo > Labeo calbasu. Next base: position 1,534 of record JAHKKF010510722.1, on the reverse strand, counting down.
CTCCAACAGGAGCCCTCTTGTTCGTTAGCCCTTTATCTGCCCTATATTGCCACAACAGTGAAATGTATTTTGCACATTTTGGGGGGAGAGGGATTGAATCCATTAGTTTTCTCTACTCGTATTACCAAAACTAATCACAGTTGATTGCCCAGCTTGCTGTCCCTCGTAAGCACTTTTTGGGGGGTTGAACTCGGGTTCGGGCCTCCATTAAGGACAGCAAGCCAAATTTGTTTACCATTAACCATCAGGACTGGATGGGCAGGCAAACTTGTGAAACATGTTTTATTTGCGATTGTAGTTCTGGACCGAATCCTTCGCCAAAGCGCAATGGATTGTGTGCAATATTAGCCATCAGAGAGTGCATGAATCCACACTTCAAAAATCGACCTGAAATAGTATACCATCCAGGGATTTTTGGCACACTGTTTTCAGCATACTATGCTTTTGGACACACTTATTCTAATATCACAAACTATTTAGGATGGATGGTATGAACATTGAGATGCAGGGCAGGACTGATGTTGGCCACCCCTGATTTAATTAACAACACAATTATCACCTTTCTGGCATGTGACACTGTGAAATTTACTAGCCAAATAGAACATTTCTCTGGCACAAACAATTTCATTTCTTAATGTTTCTTCATGTTCACTGTCAGGGTGTTGACAGCTAACTATGTACTCACTTTGTGAGGTGCACTAAGAAATGTTTAAATTCCTGTGAGATTTTGCCCTTTTTTTGTTGTTGTTGTCTCCTTAATTGAATCAGCAACCATGCATTATATAATGATAGGCCTACTGTTTGTTAGAATTGTTAATTATTGTTCTGTTTTGTATAATTTATATTCTCTGTTTGTAAAGGACTTAAAATTACAATCGCCTGTTAAAGTGAGTCTCTCTGAGGAGAGAGCTGCATCTCCAGAGCCCAGCTGTGTGGCTATGAAGAGTGATGAATCAATGGATCCATCAACTTCAGTGATGAAACCGTGATCTTTAACCCCCAGGTGAGACAATAACTAGTAACTGAGACTAGAAACAGAACTATACATTAAACATTATCGCTTTTTATTAGTATTACACAGCACCGTGTCCAGTATCCAGCAGTGTCCATGTGTTATCAAAATTACGAGCCAAATAGAACATTTCCCTGGTGCAAACACTATTTGTTTGCTTAGAGTGTATTCACACCAGGAAAGTCCGCTAGTTCACTTGCTTCGGTCCGGACCAAATACAGTGTTGATTTTTTTGTTTGGTGTGGTTTGCTTTTACACTGCTCTTTTTGCAAGTGAACTAGAAATTGTAAACAAAACCACACATGTGCTTAAGGTCATCCATTCACTGATACATTCATTCAACCATACTAGAGTTAATTTGGAACAGAACTGAGACTACCTCTTCTGCTGGTCTCGGTGCAGTTGTTTGGTCTGCAACCGAGTCCGATTGCTCTATTCACACCTGCCCAAAAGATTTGCACCGGGGGGAAACAAATTTGAGTTTGATTCAATCAAGCCAAATAAGACAGGTGTGAATACACC
>JAHKKF010510720.1:0-13432 GCA_019740295.1 Labeo calbasu | reverse complement strand
CAAGGTGTATGTAAACTTTTGACCTCAACTGTAAGTGGGGAATTTCACTCTTTGACATGCATTGGGTTTTCCACTGGTGCATGTCTTTTTGTTTTGTAACTATGCAAATTCTCGTTTTGCTAGTCAAATCTTGTTTCCATTTAAAAATAACTCCAATTCATCCTGCTTTTCTTTTTTTTAAGAGGAATTCTAAAGGGAATTTGACCTATTTTGTACATTAACGTACTGAATCACTATGTATTCAATGAGACAGTAGCTTTGAGAGCTTGTGATGTAAGACGACTCTTTGCGTAACACACAAAGTTTATTGTAGGACTGACTGAGGTCACTTCATCGTTTTGATGGATGTTATCTAATAACTAACATGTCGCTATTTTCTGCTTGAGCTATATAGAGCATGATATGCCTCCAGGAATAAAAGCAAGAGCAAATGCGACTGTCCATTTTGATTTTTAATATTGGAAGATTTCTGATTGATTATGTCAGTGAGCCAGAATATAAATAACTCTTCACCCAGAGGGTGACTTTAACCTCATGTCTCTCTGATAATGCGAATGATATACTTACAGTTCAGCTGTTATGAATAAGGTTGCTGATGTGAACTTGTGGTGATTTTCGTCATGGCAAATTATTAGCTGCGTATTGATTGTTGTTAGTCACTCAGTCAGGCTTCCCACTTGACATGATGTTCACATGCAGCAGCAATCAATGGGGAATTGTGTGCAAATGTGCCATCTAACCACACACACACACACACACACACTCATTCACCATGAATAGAGCTTTTATTTATAGGCCAGATTGGGGTGATGGTGTGGCTATGGAGATGGCATCACAGCGCTCCAGTAGCTCTGCCACACGGGACAGTTCTCATGGGGTGATGTGGATATGAACCATCTGATCTCACTGCCATGGAGAAAAAGCACATGACCTTGAATCGTGGAAAATCACAGCTGAATTACCCAGAATCACCCACTGAGAGAGTGATTCGAAGACCAACAGTGAGATAGAGACTAAAAGGAGGAACTGAGAGAACCCAAATGGTAAAAGGCACAGCTGGGTTTATGAGGGAGCTCAGCTGGGGTTGAATATTACAAATGATGCCAGTGCAGACAATGTTTCTGCAGCACCACTCGGCTCTATTTTATTACAGTGAAAAGTGATGATTCAATAACATCAACAAAAACAACATTAGCTGGATATGTGTTTTCTTTTTATTTCCTGTTGCAAACGTTGTGTGGACAGCACTATGTCCAAGAAACACAATAGAAAATAGTGAAAAACATTTTTATGTTGATTTTTTTTTTACACACTTCTGTTCAAAAGTTTAGAGTCAGTATTTTTTTAAATGCTTTTTTAAATAATTAAATTCAGCAGGTGCGGTTGCTTACTGTCCCTTGTGAACATTCAAATCTGTATTACAAATTAAGTAAATGTATGTTGATTTTTGCCTGATCAAGTATCAGTTATGACACAGCAGTTGTGTTTGTAGTAATAGTATGGGTGTTAGCAGGAGAGATCTCATGATTTTTCACATCAATGCCCAAACTCCACACAAAGCCATCAAGCCAGAAAGGGGCCACAGTAAATCTCTTCAGTCAGGAGCTTAAATGAGTGATTTCTCCTCTGAGCTCAATCTCTGAGCTTACATATGTTATATCACCAAAGGCTCTTATCCAGCAAATCAAAGGGATTTTTTTGTCCTCCTGTGCCATTTATTCTAGAAAATATTCCTTTAAAATGAAAAAGCCTGTCCTCACATGAGAATTTGATTCATCAGTGGTTTGGAATTAGATTGCAACTAAAATGACATCATTATTTAGCTGTCCATATGAAAGATGTGTTTGTGAATAGAATGGTGATGTCATGCTTTTCATCATTATCACTATTATATTAGATTAAAGGAATAGTGCAACCAACACAACAAACAAACTCACCCTCAGACCATCCAAGATGTAAATGAATTTGTTTCTTCATCAGAACAGATCTGGAGAAATTCAGCGTTACATCACTTAAGCAATGGATCCTCTGCAGAGAATGGGTGGTGTCAGAGTGAGAGTCCAAACAGCTGTTAAACACATCAAAATAATCCACAAGTCATCCACATTCTAGTCCATCAATTAATGTTTTACGAAGTGAAAAGCTGCGTGTTCGTAAGAAATAAATTTATCATTAAAGTGCTCATCGGATGCCCATTTTCCACTAGTTGATGTAATTCTTTAGGGTCTTAATGAAAAGTCTATAACATACTTTGGTTAAAATGTCTCAATGGTAGTGTAAAATAAAACCCTTTTTACCTTGTCAAAATGAGCTCTGCAGACATTAACATGTTTTGTTGCATGTTGCTTTAAATGCAAATGAGCTCTGCTCACCCCGCTCCTCTCTTCTGTGGGACGACGAGCCGTGCTCTTAGAGACTGTTTACTTTAGCTGCATTTAGCCGTGAAACTTGCTAACTAGCACGTTATTAGGAAAGGCGATTGCAAAGATTCATTAAAAAACCTTTATACTCTCTTCTGCTGTAGGTGAAGCTTGATCACAAATGATTTGCGCGAACATAGACGGATATATGTAGATCCGGGAGACGCATTCCCTTCACAAACAAACATAATCCACTGCGTCTTCAGCAGCTCAGATGTCGGGAGTAAATGACTACAACTATGTTCATTATTACATCCAACAACAAAACACCTTAATCGCTTAGGAGCCATTTTTGTCTATGTCCCTGTTCTGGCATTGAAACAATGGTGGTCGGACTGTTACAGCTCAGTCAGGGTGGGTTTAAGGTAAGAAGGCCGTGTCAATCAACTATCATGGGCGTGGCCTTGGTCCATGTGACCTCACACAGACAAGAAGCTGAAAATGGCCTGATTTGATTAAAAAAATACCACTGGGTGGATTTTTTTCATTATAGGGTGGATGTCTCCACACACTGCCAACACACATTTATGTTCAAACAACATGTAAAAGTAAATTTTGCACCCCTTTAAAACATTTTTTACTTCAAACAGTTTTTGGCCAAAATGCGAAATACTTTCTCCAGGGAAAAACTGTCTCATCTGAATCAGGAGCGAAAAATGCACAGATCACGCACCATTGACAAGTGAAAACAGTCTGAAACAGTTAAAAAATTACCATTGTTTTAAAGGTAAAGACTGTAAAAATGCTACAATAAAAACCTATTATTTGTTTAATGGTAAGTTCCCCTATACAGTGAAAAACTGTATTGGACATTACATGTAATTTTACAGTTTTTGGAAGTGAAAAGGAAAGGTATAATTTGCAATGAATAACCATAAATTGACATTCCCACAATTCACTGTAATACATTTCACATTTGATGATTTTTCATTTAAATAACTACGTTACTTCTTAGTTTTTTTGGCCAAAATGTGAGTCCTCTAGCAATAATATTACATTCTCCAACGAAAAATTTGTCTCATCTGAATCAGGGGCAAACTTCTTAGTAAGTTCTTATTAGTTTTTTATTATCAGTTGTGTACATTAGGGTTGTATGTTACATCTAATGTTATTAGATGTAACCTTATTATTAGATGTAAACCTTATTATTAAGGTTTAATGTGTGTTACTGTGATGGTGTTTAGTGTTTGTGTGAATTATACCTTCTATATATGGTGGTGTTTAAAAGCTGCTTTGGTTAATCATGTGACTTTCTCATCACCACCTGCTTTGTAAAGAAATGTAAATTTAAGTTAAATCTGTAAAGTCTAAAATGTTGCTACCATATTTTTTACAGTAAAATTCTGGCAACCGCAGCTGCCGCTTTTTTACCGTAAATTTTACAGTTTTTTTTTTTTTTACGGTGTGTAATTAATATGTTGGTGGATTTTGGTAAATTTAGTAAAAAATGGAAAATTCTGTCATTAATTACTCACCCTCATGTAATTCCAAACCCGTAAGACTTTCATCTTTAGAACACAAATTAAGATATTTTTAATGGAAGGAGCTGTGTGGATTTCTTGTGGATTATTGTAATGTTTTTATCAGCCGCTTGAAAAACAACCTTCTCAGAACACTAAATGTACATCAACCTTACACACTTTCTCCACCAAAAAAACAAACAAACAAACAAAACTGGCTTTGATTCAGAATACACTAAGTTTATTTATATAGTACACTTAATAGACAATGACATTTTAAAGTTCTTTATATTTGCATAATAAACAGAGAGAGAACAAAGAACATCTAAAAGTCCATCTAAATTATTTAAGAACATAGAAATAAGCAAGACAAATAAATACAAGTTTAACTTGAAAGAGACTAAAACAACTGAAAGGAAAGAAGTATAAAAGGATAAACAACATAGTGCAGTGTATTCAGGAAAGTACAGCTGTACTCTAGAGTGAGAATGCACAGGTAAACAGATGTGTTTTCAGTCTGGACCTTAATGTTCCTACGCACATCTGACGTCATCTGGAAGCTGCTTCCAGCTGTGAACTGTACATTAACTAAATGCTTTCACTATGTTTGGAATGAACCCAATGGCTTATGCATTTAATTAATTAATTAATTGCTTGTTTGTATATTTGTGATTCAGGGTCTCATAGAAAAAAAAATCTAAATAATAATCCAAAATGTTTTTTAGTGTTCAGTCCTGTCCGGAGACAAAGCATAGACATCTGCCAAATGTATTGACTTCTGTTTTTAAAAGGAAGTTACAGCATGTTCAGTTGTCAGTTTTACCATCAGTGCAAATGCATTGCAACAATTTTCATGCAATCATGCATGCTCACATTTACTTCAAAAACAAACCAAATAAATGAATGAATAAATAATGAATAAATAAATGAATGATGTAATGAATGGATGTACTTGTATTTTCTATGGACCTTTCATGCTTTTACGAAAGTGATCTCACTACACTCACTCAAGTCCTTCATGAGAGCTTAGCTGTGCATGGAGAGACAGACGGTACGGCTAGAACAGTTTGTCCCAACGCTGTCCAGTTCATTTGGGTTACGTGCCAGACCATCAGACCTCTATCAGCATAAATGCAGTTTCATATGTCAGTGATACACAGATTTATAGCACATGCTGTCAAGTATCCTGGCATCACTCTCACGAAATGAGTTATGGAGTGCATATGCACTTTATCTACAGCCATGTGTAGTGTATTCATTACAAACACTAAGTTATAATTTCTGCAAAACTGAAATTCCAGGTCATCTTTCATCACTCCTCACCCTCATGCCATTTCAAACCAGTATAACTTTTCTACTTTTGTGGGACAGAAAGAGAAAATTAAATTATATGATAGCATAGTAACCAATGGTCATAATCCTAAAACCATAGACGAAAAGCACCCATTTTATTTTTGAATGAACTACTTCTTTATGTGATGCGCTCAGTGACTATAGAGAGGAAATATGATCAGAAAAAACTCCTCAGTTCCTTGGTGAACCCTACTTGAGGCTAGACCTGCACCTAAGCTATGTGTTTATGTGTCGGACGCCAAGTCAAGACCAGAATGAGGTGGAATTAAAGTTTGCGCAAGTCCTACAGTAACTAGAAAGAGCGGCATTATAACCCCCCTTACCCACACACCCCTGCTTTTAGAAGCACAAACAAGTTTTCAGACGAGCGGTGAACTCTGCCTCCAGCCAGTGGGAACATAACAGGCATGTGTGAAATGTCTCCTCTGTGTAAGCAAGCAGGCAGCAGGATTTGCAGACTCTGAGGTTCTGACCCCTTTGCTTGGACATGATCTTTTCCCCATCAGGCTCGGCCAGCATGTGCAGGTGTGTTTAAACTCCCCACGAGACTGGGAGATTTATGTGTTGTGCCAGGGAGACGCTGGCATTATGTTCTACGTGTTGTTGCTGTGCTAAACGCTGTATGATTGCTGAACATTACATCACCCTCAGCTTCATGAGTATCTGTTAAAACGCTGTCTTGAATGTTTACAGGATCAAAACAATTATATATTTGTACAAAATATCAGTTGGTGAATAGATAGGTTGGTTTTGAAGTTTAGAAGATAAAGTGAGACAGAGAAAGCACTAGACAGGAGGCGGGAGAATGAATGCTGTAGCTCAGACTCAGTGTAGGCTGCTGGTGATGTTCTGAAGAGGCAGACATTAAAGACAACTGTTCCACCTCCACAACGCAGACCCCGTCCTCCTCTCCATCATCCCCTCCACTCATCCACCTCATCTGTTCATCACACCTCTCCCTGAATCATCTGTCACATCACTCCTCCACACCCTATGGCCTGGACGCTCTCTCAGAGCTGCTAGAACATTCACTGCTGTGTGAAGAACCGTCTCCTTATCTCTTTAGCACTACAAAGTGTTTGTCAGGGAACTTCCAAAATGTGCTTCATGTCATAACATGTAAATTTACGTGATTTCACCCAGGTCAGAAACACTATTAAATATGACTGAAGCATCTTGAAGCATCAGGTTATACTAACAAAACTTTTAAGGGTCAAAATAGCTTAAATATCTTCGTAAAGAGATAGATCACCAAAAAAAAAATAAAGTCATTACTTTACACTTACAGTACAGTCATGGCTGTACTGACTCGGGAAATGACTCCCATTCCCTCCCACCCCCGTGTTGTGTTTTTTTGGCTGGAATTTGTCAGTTACAGTAAAAAATACAGTACAGATCACAGCTTGTCCACCTTAGTTGAATAAAAATCCAAAATGTTTTTTTTTATTTAACTGAAAGCCAACTTAAACAAATGCACAGTGGGCATCGCATACACATTAAACTTCAGGTAAATCATCCATGTAAACACACACACTTTTCCTATTTGAATTGGTTTATTTGTAAGTAGACATTTCACTCTCTATAAACATAGTTTTCATGTCTGTAAGGCAAGTATACACGGAGTTTCAAAGTGATACGTTCAAGTTCACAGAGAACGACAGCAGAAAGAGCGTCCTGTTTGCTTTCATTATTTTACAAAAGCACAATGTTTCCTTGATATAAGGAAATAAACAAATAAACGCATTTGAGTCTTTACAGATTCGAAAAATGTATTCATCTTATCTGAATGATCAAAAATGACGGTATTTTAAGAGCAAGTGACTGCATCAGCGCCTCCATCTGTCATGCAGTAGCTCGCTACTATTCAGCTTCCACACCCCGCACAGACACTTTAATAGTGCACATTTTTCTAGGTTAACATTAGATTGAGTGGCCATGTAAAGTTGGTACTACATTCATCTTTCAGATGAAAAGCCATATTTAAGGTTGGTGAATGATAGGTGAGTGTTTGGATGTCCTGTCTGATGTACTATATTACCACAACTGTTAACGATCTCTCCGTCACAAACATATTTACTTAACCAGCCACACTAAAGCAAACAGAAGGAGAGCATGAAGAGACAGGGCAACTAGAATTTCAAAGTTAAAAATTACAATATACAGTTTATAGTTTATTTATATAAAAGGTATATTTGTGTATAAAGTTGGGTATCATAGTGTTATTACAATTCCCGGTTCCACTCCCGCTGACATTTTTTTCTGCGGTCCCAATCGGGTAATTAATAGTGATTTTGTTTCCCATCCCATGGGATTCCTGTGGGATTCCAGTGACCCGTGAGAGTCCCAAAAAAATGTCAGCCTCTACTTCGTTCATCTTTGGAATACAAATTAAGATATTTTTGATGAAATCTGAGATCTTTCTGACCCTACACAGACAGCAACACAACTGACATGTATTCTCATAGATTCATAACATTACGGTTGAACCACTGATGTCACATGGACTATTTTAATGATGTCCTGACTACCTTTCTGGGCTTTGAACATTTCAGTTGCACTGCTGTTTATGCAGGTCAGCTCTTTATGAAGCTCTCAGATTTCATCAGAAATATCTTAATTTGTGTTCTGAAGAAGAACGAAGGTTTTATGGATTTGGAACGACACGAGGGTGAGTAATTAATGACAGAATTTTCATTTTTGGGTGAACTATCCCTTTAAGAAAGAATGTGTGCATGTTCTAAATGAAAACTTGGTCATGCGTTCCTGATAGCCTTTCAGTAATTCACTTATCATTCTCAGACTTACACTACATACATGGCAAAAAATGTGGCTTTGGTTAGGACAGTCAGTTAGTCTATTAAAATAAAAACATTTGCAAATAGATCAAATGCATTACTATACAACTTCTTTAACTATGTTTCTTCTTTTGTCTCCTTTGTTATTTCTTTTAATTGACAAGAAAACCTAGGGCTGCTTTCACAGACAGGACTAAGCCAGGACTAGGCCATAGTTCAATTAAGACATAAGTAATTTTTATAAACATGCCTTAGAAAACATTACCGGTGAGCATCTTCAAAACAAGGGCACTGACATATTTCAAAATCAATCAGCCTAAGTTTTTTTTTTTTTCTTTCAGTTGGAACAGCTCAGACTTACATTTTAGCATTATCTGTGAATCCAGGGACTAGTGTTTGCAACCTTTGTGCTCAAAATTTAAAGGGACAGTTCACATAAAAATGGGAATTGTTCTCATTCTGTTGACATACTATACTCATAGCCATATGTAAAAGTATTGACAGTACAGAGGTCCAAAAAAATGGCAAAAAATGGAAAAATCAAACACAATAAAAAAAACAAAACATGTAACCATTGTGCTATATTCCAAGTCACCTAAAGTCAAGTGTGTTCAAGTCATTTCAAAATTAAAATAATTACGAGATTTAAAATGGATAAATAATTAATGTCCTTGTAGCACTTGTCATCACAACTTTTAAACTTGATTTTTTTTAATTTATCAGTTCTCCAAACCCTCTGTATAGAGTTGCAGGAATAATCTAATGTCCTGCTATAAAAAAAGTTTATTAATAAGGCAATTGCATATATTATTGACTGTTACTTGTGTATTGTTTTAGTCTGTTTTGTTTTGCAGGTTTATCGTGCCATTAATAATATTTCCAGTGAAATTGCTGAATTTCAAACACTAAAATATGGCATATCACAGCCCATGTTTGGTCATTTTAATGGTTTTGTAGCCTTTAGAATGTCATGCAGTAGGAGTTGTTTTTTGCTAGACACTTTATAGGGCGCTACAGCAGTCTGCAAACATTTCTCTCTGCCCAGCAATTCTAATAACAGCACAGAGACGAGTTCACTTCAGGCTCACCAGAATATCTTTTGGTTTGTGTTATATAACACTGAAGGGCCATGGCAGCAATCACATTATCCTATGAAGACCAATAACAGATGCATCTTCCTGTTTACTTGTCCCAGAGCTTCCCATGGGCACACCAAAATACGTTATCATGACGGTGCTGCAAAAATAGTAATGACACATCTGAGACTTGAGCTTGTTTTTGTGAGAGAATTACGTGATTTTGGTCCCATTTCTTAACATAATGTTATAAGAGTAAAACAAGTTAAGCTCATAATGTCAGGTACTATAGAAAATAATGTCTTAACTTAAACACATAACATTCACTTGATTTACATTTAATATAAATAACATTTTCATTTAATTCTAATTAGCATGGAATTAAGTGTCTGAAAACATTACATTCAGTTCTCACTTAATTATATTATTGTAAGGAATTTTAGTGTAATTTTTTCATAAGGTTTGTTTCTTTTATAAGATTTTTTTACTTGTTTGAAGTGGGTGAAAGTGATAACGCTGGGTTAATGAAGTTAATGATTATGACGCAGGTGTTGTTGACACCTCTATTCTTGTTCTGCTTGTATTTGCTTTGTGATTTCTTGCACTGTCATCATTGTTCTCTTTTTTTGTCTGTTTACTATCTAACCTCATTTATCTTCCCTGCCCTCTCATTCTGGAATGTCCGTGTTCATCTGCAGAGTTTTTTCCCCCCTTGTTCGGACACCTACTCTTTTGCCACCACCCAAAGATTCCTCAGATAAAGAAACAATACAGAGTTTGTCCAGCATGTCCTGAGCCTGGCTATTCATGTGAGGGCAGGAGGAGGTTTTTTTTTCTCACAAGGAAAATTAGCTTCTTTTATCTGTTTTTATTGATTGGGAGCTACTGAATTAGGCCACTGTCATAACGGACAAACTGTGATTTCTCAACATAACCATTGTTAGAAATGTAGGTCAAGTAAAGTTAAAATGAAATCAACTTGATCTTATTTATTGTCTTAACATATGTTTCTTGTCTTACTATGTGCAGTTCACAGGTGCAAGTTATTCCATCTTCATACTTTTCATCAAAAAGTAAAAAAAATCTAATCTTTAGCATACTTCTAAACGCAGTACATAATGTAGAAATAATATGCTTTAAAATAATATGAAGTGTGAACTGAGTGCAATGTTTTTTAACACACCAATGTTAATTGCAATTTAATATAAATTATTTCAGTTTAAATTTATATTCAATTCAATTTTAGAATCCTTTTTTTGACCAAACCAGTGGTTCAACCTAAATGTTCTGAAGTTACAAGAATAGTTTTTGTGTGCAAAGAAAACAAAACAACTTTATTCAATTATTTCTTCTCTTCTATATACAGTGCCTTGCGAAAGTATTCATACCCCTTCATTATTGTCACATTTTGTTATGTTGCTGCCTTATGTGCAACTGCTTTAAATTACTTTTTTCTCCACATCAATCTACACTCTATACACCATAATGGCACAGCAAAAAACAGGTTTTTAAAGTGCTCCTATTATGCCTTTTCAAATATGACCTTTCATGCAGTGTGTCATGTAGCTGTATGTGAACATAAACTATCTGCAAAGTTGTGAAGCCGAGAGTGAACAACACAAAGTTATTGTCAAAAAAAAGAGTCGGCTCACAATCGCCTGAACGAGTCTTCAGGAATTTGAATCTTTTTCTGTTATGGCTGTACGTAACAAAGTAACACACTTGCATAAAGTCCACCCACAGTTTATGTCGCGAACAACTTGTCTGCCCACAAACACAGTAAAATTTCCATGTGGTTTACGTCATGTCGAGAAGACGCTGTATCCTAAGTACAATGCGGGATTCACCAAAGGCTTGCTCTTAAAAGATGGATCAGTGCACAGGTTATTTGGACTGGCTTGCTCCTCTGAACCTCTACCTTTAAGTGTGATTAATAATTGATGGTTGTATTTTCTAGTGATCATTCAAAATATGTAAATATGTAGTTGTGTATTATGTTGTGTAACATTATGTCATGTAACATCTTGGATGACATGGGGGTGAGTAAATTATCAGGGCATTTTTATTCTGAAAGTGGAGTAATCCTTTAAAACTTGTTGCTCTCATGTAACGTTACTCTGTATCATGCAAAATACGTATTTAGTTGTGTGTGTTTTGTTCGCTCCACGCAGCTCGTAGGTTTCTGGCTAACCGGCTGACAGCTTTATCTGTTCACTCGCTATTGTGTAGAAATGTGTCGATGAAAAGTAAAGGTTTGTCGTTGTTATTACTTGAAGTTCTGATAAAGAATAGAACAATATGTTGGTGTACAAGCTGCAGTGCTTTATCAATACGTTTCTGCATTGGGTTGACACATATACTATGGCTGTTTGGGTGTTGTTGTTTACCACCGAGTGTGGGCTAGAGTAACGGTGATGGGCGTTCCGTGTTTGAAATTCGCTGCACGCAGTAACGTTAAACCAATCACAAAAGACTGGGTCATTGGACCAATCACCACAGATCAGTGTCACGCAAAGGAGTGGTTTGGACAAATGATTCGTTTTAACGAACTGTTTGGGAGTCATTAAGCCAATAAGGTAACAATAAATGCGTATTATAAGACAATAAAAGTGTTTTTTGACCTTGCGTGCATTTCAACTTGTTGTTGGAGACTCCCAAAGCCAAAATATGAACCTTTTATAATCCATAATATGGGCACTTTAAGATCTTTGCAAATTAATTATAAATAAAAAACTTAAATGATTTCATTGCATAAGTATTCATACCCTTATCTGGGACACTTGAAATTTAGCTTAGGAGCATTTATATTTAATATTGCTTGTAGATGTTACTACACTTTGAGTGGAGTTAACCTGTGGCAAATCTAATTGAATGGGCATGATTTGGAAAGGCACGTGTCTTAATAAAAGGTCTAACAACTGAAAATGTATATCAGAGCAAAAACAAAGCCCTGAGGTTAAAAAAAAGAGTTCAGAAACAGCATTTCATCAAGCCACACATCCGGGAAGAGTTCAGAAAATTCTGCTGCATTGAAGGTTCACAGAAGCATGAAGTCTCCATTACCTCTAATGGAAGTTTGGAACAACCAGAACTCTGACTAGAGATGGCCTCCTGTCCAAACTGAGCAACTGATGGGGAAGGACCTTGGCTAGAGTGGTGACCAAGCTGATGGTCACTCTAGTTGAGCTCCATGATCATATATGCAGATGGAAGAAATGTACAGAAGGTCAGAAATTACTGCAACACTCCACTGATCTGGTCTTTATGGTGGTGTGGCCAAACTCAATCCTCTCCTCAGTGAACATGAAAACACACTTGGAATTTGCAAAAAAGCACCTGAAGGACCCTCAAACTGAGAAACAAGATTCTCTGGTCTGATGAACCTCAATTACAAGCACCATGTATGGAGGAAACCAGGCACTGCTCATCACCTGCAAAGTGCCATTCCAACAGTAAAGTGTGGCGGTAGCAGCCTCATGCTGTGGGTTTGTTTTTCAGCGGCGGGGACTGAAGGACTCGTCAGAATAGAAGGAAAGCTCAACACAGTCAAATGCCCATTTTCCACAAGTTGATATGATTCTTTAGGGTCTTAATGAAAAATCTCTAATATACTTTGATTGAAAATTCTCAATGGTTTTGTAAAACAACACCCTTTTTAACTTGTCAAAGTGAGCTCTGCAAAAATCATCTCATTCTAAGGGGTTGTTCCCTTAAAATGCAAATGAGCTCTGCTCACCCCGCCCCTCTCTTCTCTCTGTGGGATGACGATCTTGTTTACTTTAGCTGCATTTAGCCGCATTTAGCCGCTAAACTTCCTAACTACCATGTTATAAGGAAAGGCGATCGCAAAGATTCATAAAAAAAAAACGCTTATACACACTTCTGCTGTAAGCGAAGCTGGATCATGAATGATTCGCGCGAACATAGACGGATATATGTAGATCGGGAGGTGCATTCCCTTCACAAACAAATGTAATCTACTGCATCTTCAGCGGCTCAGATGTTGGGAGTAAATGACGACCACTATGTTCATTATTACATCCAGCAACACAACACCTCAATCGCTCAAGAGAGATATTCTTGTCTAACTTACATCCCTGCGTCGGCATCGAAACAAGGAAAGTTACTGGTCTGAGGTAAGAGGTGACGCCACACCGACAGGCATCTGAGAATGGATCGATTTGAAAAAGGGGATATTATTTTTACAGATTAATTAAAAACCACTGAATTGATTTTTAACATTATAGGGTAGATTTGTACATACACTGCCAACACACATTAATGTTCAAACAACATGAAAAAGTGAACTTAGCATCCGATGACCCCTT
>JAHKKF010510719.1:0-25295 GCA_019740295.1 Labeo calbasu | reverse complement strand
AATTTATTAAAATTAACCTGTTCAAAAGTTAACATACACTTAATTCCTTATACTGAATGATCCAGAGTTGTGTTTTTTTGTTTTGTTTAGTGACAGTTGTTCATGAGTTTGTCCTGAACAGTTAAACTGCCTGCTGTTCTTCAGAAAATCTTTCAGGTTCCACAAATTCAAGTATTATTATTATTATTTTTTTTTTATATAGTATTTTTGTGTATTTGAACCCTTTCCAACAATGACTGTATGATTTTGAGATCCATCTCACACTGAGGACAACTGAGGGACACATATGCAACTATTACAGAAGGTTCAAATGCTCACTGATGCTCCAGAAGGAAACACAATGCATTAAGAGCCAGGGGTGAAAACTTTTAAATGGAATAAAGCATGTGTACATTTCTCTTACTTTGCCTAAATACCAGCTATAATTTTTGTATTCATTTAGTACTGCTCTTCAGAAACTACAGAAAATACTTACATGTTCCCCAGCAGACAGAATAAGTTAAATTTACCCTGATCTTCAAATTCAAAAAGTTTTCACCCCCCGTCTCTTAATGCATCATTTTCCTTCTGAAGCATCAGTGAGCCGTAGTTGAACCTGCTGTATCAAGTGTATGTGTATGCAAACTTTTGAACAGGGTCATTTTTGTAAATTCAACAATTTTCTCTTGTGGACTATATGTAAACATCTTTTATGTGAAATATCTTATTCAGGTCGGTACTAAATAAAAAAAAATAACATGTATTTTGTATGATTCTTATATTTTGGTAAAATATTTAACTTCTGGAAGGTGTATATAACCTTTTAACTTCAACTGTAGATGAATTTACCTGTTCGTCATGGTATTGTGAGTTTTTGAACGTGATGAACATGAATTTTTGGATCTTGTGTTAATCACAACAATCATACCTTACGGGCATTTTACCAAAACCCACTGATTTTGGGGAGATGGAACTGGCAGTTCTAAACCCATTTCTGGGTTTTATTGCAGCAATCTATTGCAAGCACAGAAACACTGCCCAGTAATAAAAAGTTTTGTCATCATTCACTCACCAACAATATTCATAGTGTCATTGGTTTATCAGAAAACAAGATTAGGAAATAAATTAGAGCAGAAGGGAAATGCAGAGAAGGGGATTGTAGCTAATGCTTCCGTTAGCCGGCCAAGCAATTATAAAAGGCCAAAGTTTGGCCGATTAATCAGTTTGGCCAATAAATTCATCACTGAAAATGAGTTCAGTTAGTAGTTGAGCAACAGTGGATAAATAGCATGCATATGTGTATTTATAAAGCGATAGCAATTACAGAGTACAATGCAAGCTAATATAAATGTACAGCCCCATCCAGATATGTCAGCCTGCAGAATCCCATATACCGCAATTCCACTTAAAAACAAACTGAGGAACGAGCAAATCAAGATGTCTGGGACTCCAGGCTTTGTTTGTGTGCCAATTTAGTACTTCCCAGAGAAGTCTTTATTTCTACGCACAATGCCTCAGTGCAAGCCAATGGAATGTCAGACAAATGTGTACTTCATTTAGTAGGCTCTCGCCATTCAGTTCTGCTTGTTACTCTTAAACACCACCATCCTGCCAAATGCTTGCTCCATCGGTCAACACATTCCAGGCTGAGTACCGGTCTGTTATGAATGCTACCCGCTCACCGTCATAATGGACAGCACTGAAACAGTATTGTGTCTGCTGGACCATCTCTTGACACTCTGACCTCATCCCATTACCTTCACAGATGCCTCTCAACATGGGAACGGCGGAGAGGTTAACAAGGCCATTGAGAGAGGTCAACAACCTTGCAGGTTTTTGGAGATTAAGTGTGAACACACGCCATAGTTTCACACCGCTTTACAAAGCTGCGACTTCCAGACTCAGGTCTCTATAATTTAGACGGCTAATAAGTCTGTCTGACGGCCTGCATGTGGGATGGGGGTGTTTGAGGACACAAAATGAGAGCTGTTTAGATTGCTGTGCTAGGCTGTGTGGATGGTAATCCCCTCACAAGACGGGGCAATCTAAGCCTACACGGCTCTTTAGACATGCCTGGGAGACTGCCGTCATGGTTCAGCTTGACTGGACTGAGCTTGAGCCCTCTGGTTTACGCAGCCTGCTGTGTTAAAGACTGAGACACATTATTTCAAACTATAGATTTGCAATCTTTTAACCGGAGGTTCTCGTGCAGCCATCAATTATACAAGCGACAAATTCCACTACAGATTGATTTCTGGATTATCTTACATAGCCACTAAAAACCTTCAGAGGGGACGTCAATATAGGATTTCATCAGCTCTATAATTGAATTGCTATCTGCATGGCATTTCTTCTTTACGGCATCTCATGAACTTTATGTGAACTTTATGTTCAGAAGAGACAATTTGCACATGGGTTTTTTATGTAAGAGAGCCTTGATAACACTTTAGTTTAAGGACAAGTTCTCACTATTAAGTAGTTTCTTATTACCATGCATATTACTAGCATACTTGCTGTTTATTAGTACTTATAAAGCATATATTAATGCTTTATTCTGCATGACCATAATCTACATCAATTAATCATATTCCATACTTAACTTTAACAACTGACTTTAGCTTACTGACTATTAATAAGCAGCAAATTAGGAGTTTATTGAGGGAAAAGTTAATAGTTAGTTAATAGTGAGAATTGTTACCAAAACTATAGTGTGACCAGAGCTTTTAAATGTTTAAAATTATGTGCAAGGTTCTTTGTAGAAGAAAATTGTAATCTAATTTCTTCCATATTAATTTATAATTATTAATTAATTTATTTAATTAATTAATTTATTTTTCTTAGAAATGTATTTTTTCTTTATGATCTCAGGCTGATTACTTTTTGTGCATGAAATATAATGTTCATTTTTATACTATTTTCAAGACTATTATAGGACTCCGATCTATATATAACAAATAAATTATTTATTTATTATTATTTATTTATTTTTTTTTTTTTTATGGTAACACTTCTTTAAAGTTCACTAGTTAACATGAACTAATTTCACATAAAAATATGTACCAAACTAGGATCACATGATATACTGAAACCATATTTTTTTATGTATTTTTAAATACATTACTAGAACATATAAAATTAGCTTAACATTATTGATTCACCCATCAAATCAGCTTTACTACAGTTTTACTTTTATTAATCAACTCTATTAAGCAGCAGTACTGCAGAGACAGAGACAAAATACAAGTGACTAGCATAAATTTAATGTGGCTACAATTGTGAATCATGCTGAATGAGAACTAAAATGCTGACAGTTACGTTCATAAAACCTCATCCCCTCCTTGTTGGATTCCGAGAAAGCAATTAGAGGGTCAGTCTGTATAAATGGTGATGACAAACTGGTTAAA
This sequence comes from Labeo calbasu, assembly GCA_019740295.1. NCBI lineage: Eukaryota > Metazoa > Chordata > Actinopteri > Cypriniformes > Cyprinidae > Labeo > Labeo calbasu. The sequence continues at coordinate 21,912 of JAHKKF010510719.1, read as the reverse complement.
CAGCTTCAGTGCCTCCAAACATAAATCTGATTCTCCTAAAACAAATTGCAAACTTGGCATTCCCCTACCATCTTCTGCTGTTGGACTAATGTTTACACACCTAATTACAGATCAGAGGTTAAAATGCAGGCAAGGTCGGCAGTTGTAAAGCAGGAAACTCTGGCGTGTTGCACGGTCTGCTTGTTTGTAGTCAGTGGGAGATGCGCTGGACAAACCAGAAGCACAGCAGAAAGAGATGAGTGTCAGAGCAAGCCTCAGGCAAGGCGAGCCGCTTGTCTCCTATCATAACTCACAACACTACGGGACGCACTGTGCAGTGGAAACAGTTGTAAGTCCAGGACCCCTGCGTTGCATCAGCTTGGAGACAGAGATGGAGAGAAAGCGCTGCGTGCTTTACATCTCTCGCAGACCAAAGATCATAAATCAGGGGACGTACAAAAAGGACAGTGTTTTCGTAATGTTTCTTTCTCAGTGTGGGGGTGTGCAGATTTGCGGAGCCCTTTGACAGGGCAGATTCCTGACTAATGGAAAGCAGGCCAAGCACAAGACGCTGTGCTTGTTCAGTAAGTGCTTCTATGTAGAAGTGGTACATATCGGTGGCCAAAATGTTATTCTTTGATAACAGGGAATTTTTTTTTAATTATTATTAACGTTGAGCCAATTAAGTTGTATTGTTCATTAATAGCATCCATTAATTAGGTCTCATTGTTATGTAATTTATATGCACAGAAGAATGTTTTGCATAATTCACAACAAATGCATATGCATATGTATTTGTTCTTAACTCGTTCTAAAGTTAATGAATTTGAATTATTCTAAATAAGCGACCAAGTGCCTAAGGTTAGTAATTTGCATTAAAAAAACACATAAACCATCTCCATATAAGGACTTTACACACAATCTTTCCTTTATAGTTCTGTCACTTTCAGCAAATATATCATGTGCTCTAAAGATTAATCGAGCAATGGAGAGTATGTCATCCTCAAAACCAGTTCAAATACAACAAACACACTGCAGACTGAGACTGAAATGAAATACATTCAATTTTCATGTGAGCTCTAGGGCATCAGTGAACGTTCGGAGCTCATGAACCCACCGAGAGAAGCCTCACCTCGGCCAGATCTTCTGAAATTTGCTGCTGGCTCTGATGTCTCTATGGTGATTTAACATAATTCGTTTTGGGTAGCTAAATCTAACACGCAGACTTTGGTCTCATTAATCTATTATTTGTTCCAGAGCAAATAGTTTTGGCTGAGGGTTTAATGCTGTATATCAGAGCGCTGACTTTTATGATGGCCGTTAATGTTTATTAAATGTTATTATTCAAGAAATTGTATTTTATATAAATAAAAGTAGTATTTAATAATAGTACATAGTATTGGGAAATGGTGTGTGTGTGTTCGTGATGGTGATTTTAGATGGCGACAAGAGAGTGAGTCAGTAACTCAGGCACCAGCACAAAAGCACACTCAGCAAATATCAGCTAATTATTGTTACCAAAATATAATTTTTGGTCAATATCAAATTAGGGGTGCAACCCCTGCTGCATCCCTAAGTCTCTCATCATGCCGTTTACCAAGAGATGCGACATCACACTTCACTGGGAATCACGTCTTGCAGCTCCAAAGACGTCCAAAGGAAGTGGATGTGCCTATTTGTGGGAGGAGCTAACAGCCTGTCACTAACACTGTGCTGACTTCACTCTCTAAGGTCAGTAGTGAAGATTGGGTTTGCTTGTCCTCAACATCACAGCAGTCAGCAGCATTACACTGACATCTGGTCTATATGGATTTGGCAGAATAATAGCTCCCTCACAATTTTCATTATAACAACACATTCAAGCACTGTGTTGATGATGGATTTAGATCGAAGGCTCCAATCGACAGCCACAGAGAGGTCTGCAATCGAGCCAAGCAGCGCAGATTGTACTGTTCCAATCTGTAAATGCATTAAGAAACTTAATCTATGTCATATATTAGTAGAAAGTGAAAGGCAAAACCAAGAAAACTGTGTGCCGCACATTGATTTTCTCTCAGGAATATTAATGGATGGTTCCTCCCACAACATGATACAGATCAGCTGCTTCCATACACACACAGACCCATAAATATACACATATGCATATCTCAGCAAATTTAGAACACTGGATCTACTGTCAGGACAATCACGTAAAAATACCATTATTCATTCAAAATTCAGACAGTAGAGTCTTGGTGAATTTAATAAATGGCAACGCTAGAGCCACTCCAGCATCTAAATCAAAGATTTACGGTTTTATCTGCGCCAGCGCTGAATTTTTCCCACACCAACCATATCGGAGATAACCTCGTAAATTTGGTGCCCTAGAATGTCATGCACTTCCAATCAGGACAAAAATGGCAAGCAAGTTTACAAAGCAACGGCTGCCAAAAGCCATCCAACACCCTATGAAATTACAAACTCCATCTTCATTCGTGGAGCAGATGCCAAATTCATTCTGAAACAGATGCTTTGTTCATTTTATCAGTCTCTATATTTGTCAATCAAACACGAAAGACCTTCACATGCCTGCTTCAGTAAGGCAGTAACTGCAGTTGGTTAAAAGTTATATGAGCTACATGGAATGTATGTCACATGACCTAGCGATCATTGAGCGCTTACCTCTGATTCCCATTTCCCACACACTGTTAGCAACAGCTGGGCTTTCATTTCCAGCCTTCCAGCACATTGACTTGCCTCTCTTAACACTATAAACACACTGACAGCTCATGTGAGTGATTCCCTTCGGCTTGACTCATAAAAGCAGTCTGTTGATATTAAACTGCCTGCACTTGTGAAATTATAAAACGACATGCTATGCAAGTCCAGAAATACACAGCCTGCAAAACTGTTTTCTCTCGAGAGGAAAAAATTCTGCAGAGGGATTAAGGAAATCTCAAATAATAACAATTTATATTTTTATTTTTCATCTTTCTCTTTGAAAAGAGTCCAAAAATCTTCAAAAAAAAAAAAAATTTTTTTTTAATTGACTCCCAAAGCTATATGTTCTACTTCAAAGGCCTCAAAATTAAATACAGCTGCCAGGATAGTTTGTCAGTTCTCTTTCATATTGTTATGCAGTGTATCAGCTGTAAGATGGTACATGGTAAACACAATCAATAAATGGTTTCTTGTACAAATAGACTGACTGAAACAACCCGCATGCATTTTCATACAAACACATGGCATAGAGAGAATATATATACAAAATATAGCTGCAAACTGCGATTCAAGCAGGGTTCAAACACTTTAAGGCATTTAAGCACATATGACAAACATATTACATATTATCAAGCAAGCCTATAACCACCTAAATCAAGGGGTCATCGGATGCCCATTTTCCACAAGTTGATATGATTCTTTAGGGTCTTAATGAAAAGTCTATGATATACTTTGGTTAAAAATTCTCAATGGTAGTGTAAAACAACACCCTTTTTACCTTGCCAAAATCAGCTCTGCAAATATCATCCCATTCTGGTCGAGGCTCCTTTAAATGCAAATGAGCTCTGCTCGCCCCGCCCCTCTCTTCTCTCTGTCGAGTGACGAGCCGGTTTACTTTAGCCACGTTTAGCCACTAAACTTGCTAACTAGCACAGTTTTAGAAGAGGTGATCGCAAAGATTCATAAAAAAAACCCTTATACTCACTTCTGCTCTAAGTGAAGCTGGATCACGAATGATTTGATAGACGGATATATGTAGATCGGAAGGCGCATTCCCTTCACAAACAAATGTAATTCACTGCATCTTCAGCAGCTCAGATGTCGGGAGTAAATGACGTCCACTACGTTCATTATTACATCCAGCAACACCACACCTCAATCGCTCAGTTCTTGTCTAACTTACATACCTGCTACAGCATCATTATTTTATCATTATAGGGTAGATTTGTACATACACTGCCAACAAACATTAATGTTCAAACAGCATGTAAAAGTGAACTTAGCATCTGATGACCCCTTTAAAAAGCATTTTTGACAAATACAGGTAATTTGCCATAGACATATTTTTTAAAAATCTTTATGAATGTTATAGCAGCAGCTGTGGTCCGATCTTCCTAAAACTTTGCATGCTTGTTTAGAATCACCTGTTGTATTGCACATTTTCTAAGTCCATTTTCTAAATGACGCCGTTATAGCTTTCCGAAGCTTATTTTATGTAGCTTTTGATAAATAGAGGTTGGCTCAGAGGTTTTCAAAGAATATTCCAAAGAGTGTTTTTCCAGTGAAAAACCTAGGACTAATTTTCAAACATAGGTTTTTAAATTTTCTCAATCATTTAACAAACAGTTTGATTAACAGCAGTGGTTCTAGAGGCAAAGTTGTTTGGAAAGAGGAGGTCTATTGTATGATACAAATATCTTGCGTATGTGTAAAAAAAAATCCGAGGCGTATGTTTTGCCTGGCGTGAGTCAGTGATTCCAATGACATAAGACACTTTTGATCGCTGTAGCGCCCCCATCAGGCCGATTGAGGCGAGCCGTGGTGACGTTGTAGACGGTGTGAGTACTACCATCCCTTCCAAGTTTCAAGTCTCTATGACTTACGGTTTGGTCTGCTTTATGTGGAGATTGCTGAGCCTTGGCCATTCTAACAATTACAATAGGGTTTCAGCATTACATGCTTGAACCCCTAACCATAAAATATAACTTTCACCCACCCACTACCATCCTAAATAATTCCAATGGGATGGCTGACAACAGCTGGGTATGGCGAACCATGTGCAGTGCCAGGATTCAAAGTATGTAGCCCTTGGAGCCTCCAAATTTAAAAGCTACAAGTAATAGTGGTGCATGGGTGCTGCACATCCTGTTTCACAAATTGTAACTTTTGAAGCCCCCAAAAATACAAATAAACATACTACTAACATAATGTCACAAAATAAGACTGGAAGTCCACAGAGGGGCTTTTCTGACAGTGTGAAGAATGTCATTATAACAGCAGAATCGTATCTAGTCTAATATTTCATCTTTCACTGATGGGAACCACAAGTGGGTTCCTAGAGTCTGGTGATATGGGACTTTGTGTTTTCAGTTAATAAGATCTTATTCTTTGTTGATAGATGAAACAGAACTCTAGTTGTGTTTCATCTAAGATGGTCAGAGTTAAACCTGATTCTTTTAAAGAGGAGAAGGAAAAACATTATTGTACTGTGTTTTAGCACTTCAGTGTTAAAATGAAAACATTAAAATGACTGGGTATTTTATGTTGTTGTTTTTTAACTTTTAAGTTGTCCCAATGCAATATGAAATGAAGTATGGAATATTTAACTGATACAATTTGACAGTCACTAAAACACTGTCTTACAATTAACACAATATGTACGATAACTCTTGTCACATAGCATATAAAACAAATGCTGTTTTAAACAACAGCTGTAGTAACATTACAGTAAGTCAGTGAATCACACAAAACGCTTCCAGAATATCAGTGAGAATCAAATCTAATGGGGAATAACAGGAATTCCCAAATAACTCCGGTATTTGCATGGAAATCTAGTCAAATTTAGTCCTCTTTTTGGGGGAGGGATGGGGTTGGGGTGTAAAATGTGACAGATAAAGACCCTTAAACCTTTGAAAGTAAACTGTTTTGTGAACCACACTCACACTGCATTCATTCTCAGATAACATCATTAAGGGTAATTAACAAGTCACAACGATCATACAGTGCATACCAATAGTCAAAGATGCGATCTCAACCTACTGAGAATGAACTATAGGGAATTGTGAGAATGTGTTAAACACACACAGAGAATTCAGAGCTGAATACAAAGACTATTCAGACAATGTGTCTCCAGGAGGGACGCACCATATGCCGTAATTAAAAAAGACACTGGGATGCCATAATTACTTTTGCCGGGATAAATTGGTGTCTGCCTACATTCAACATAATTATGACCTTTGCAAGATAAAGCACTCAGTCACTTCACTCTCACAGCCAAATGAAAACAGCAAAAACAAAGTACATGAGCAAAAATAAAGAAAAACTGAACTGAACTAAAACATAGTCAGGAAATTAAAATAATAAAATTTAACTTTTAAGCTTACTACTACGATTTTAACATTTTACACATCAAATAAACAAAAAATTGTATTGAGATGCTGTTTGTTAGCATCAGTTGTTGCTAGACAATTTTACCAGTAAACAAGACATTTGTATTTTATACGTATACTAGTATCATTTTAACACTAGAAAAGGTACTAGTGACAAAAATACAAAACTGTAATGTATCAGCACCAATGCAGTAGTTGCTTGTCAATCTTGGGACAAGGAACAATACTACTGACTAATGCTAGTCAAAAATTGAATGAATAAGTACCAACATCTAGTGACTAGTTAAAAAGACGCATACTGTCACTATAATGTACGATTAATTCCTAGTAAATAAAAACTGAATACTACAGTAACAAAAATAGCTAGTTATTTGTAAGCAATGCATGTTAAAATTACTTTCCATAAACAAAACATTAAAAAATAAAACATGAAGCATCTGTTACGCTGTGTGTTCAAAGTCGCCCGAAAGTTTTCAAGCAGATTTCAGTCACTCACCGTTGACTGCGTGAAGAGCGCTTGAGCAATACCGTCCATAAAGAATCAACGCACTGAAGAAAGCGTCCTGGTATTTTCACTGCTTCCAAAGGATGGTGAAGTTCACGCAGATCTGAGCCGCCCTCTCTCTACTCCTCTCTAAAGTAGGACAAACTCCTGTTGGTGAAGGTTAATACGCGCAGCCACTACACATCTCTGCGTCCATCCTCCTGGAAGCGACTGCTGCAAACTGCCTTGAATCCCGCTGCTGAGTCGCGCTGCCCCCCTCGCTCTCGCTCCGCACTGGACCGCCGCTGGCAGGAGTGCGAGAGTGAGCACGCCTCACATTCGCTCCCGACCGCTGATCTGGAGCGACAAGCTGTAAGGCTATGGGAGAGTGGCCACGCGCGGGGGCTCCCGACGGGCGACACGTTCAAGTTCAGGAAGCAACTTGAACTCTATTTTAATTAATGGTGAAAGTCGAGCCAACAGTAAACGGGCACTGCAGAGTGTTTATTAGACACTTTTAATGCTTAAGCTAGAATATGTCGACTACAAACATTTTATATTAATACAAATATGAGTCATGATAAAAAGAAAATGTAGGCCTGGAGGACACCGGGGGAAGTTGTCAGAATTGCTGTAACTCTAGAGCTATAAGGTTCTGACAGGGTTTTAAGTTCAGTTACCTTTTTATTGGGGGATCTTGTCATATGTATTATTTGTCTGGCTTCCATTGTGATCATCTTCCAGCTTTGATGATTTGGTGAATTACCCGGATGTGTGGCCATATTGGCGATATGTGAATGTAAACAACAGGATGCATTGCAAAGTAAATTTACTACTGAATGCGTTGTTCTGCTCCTTTATGCTGTCTAAATCATAGAAAAACTGTGGAAGCTGCTAAGTCATGTAGAGAAGGACTTAGTAAGCAGGAAAGGCAAAATATTTTGACAAACTAAACTTAATAGGTAGTTAAGATACGTACGAGCAGAATTAATTAAGATATTAACCTAATATTTCACCTACCTGACCGGAAATGATAAGAACAAACACAAATGTTGTCAAAATTCTTGCTCTGGGAATCCTGGGACAGTTTGGCCAACCACAAACTCCTTATGTTTGGCCAACCACAAACAGTTTTTGCACTGTTAACAGTCTATAGTACTCCAAATGTTTTTCCCGGTCTGACTGATTAGTACAGAACAAAACATGACAATAATTGACCATTTTCAGCCAACATGTTCTCACTCCCAACTCGTCACATATTGACACTTGGTCCCTTTGGCGTCCCTTTTTGACACTCAAGGTACCCCTTTAGCGTAATTTTTGGACATGCTGGGTCCTCCATTGATTTCAGTTGTTAGCCTTAATTTAATGGTTTGCATGCATTTGTAAAAAATATATATATATATAATTTCGTATAAATTTATTACACTCATTGGGGCACCTAAACCCACCCTTACCCTAAACTTACCCACTTCTGAACAATATAAAACACATAACAGGCAAATGTAAGTACAGTCACAGGTATTTATTGCAGAAACTGACAATAAACAAGCAGAATAAAAGCATTACAAACTAGTCGTGTTGCATTCCAAGTCTTCAGAAGCCATACAATATCTTTATGCGATGAAGAGAGTAAAACATAAGGTTTAATTGTTGAAAAAAGATACTCGCCTTAAATCAGCTGTAACAGTCCAACCTCCATTGTTTCGATGCAAGGTAAAAAGGGTGTTGTTTTACACTACCACTGAGAATTTTTAACCAAAGTATATTATAGACTTTTCATTAAGACCCTAAAGAGTCATATCAACTTGTGGAAAATGGGCATCCGATGACCCCTTTAAACCAATGAAGTATCCTGCACGTCGAAAAATGACGCTAAAGGGGTACCCTGTGTGTCAAAAAGTGGCGCCAAAAGGTCCTGACCAAGCGTCAATATGTGACGAGCTGGGAGTGAAAACGTGTTGTTTTCAGCAGCAATAATCAGAAAAATTAGCAAGTTTCATTTGGTTCAGTGGCATTGTTTACGTTCAGTCCCGCCAATATGGCCAATTGATTACATGTATTTTAATATGTACAAACAGCTCGTTTTGCTGCTTGATATTGCAGACTGGTGTATCTTACCATATTATTTTAATATATTATCTTAACTATGAACACTGGTTTGTAGCACAAGCAGTTTTACGGTTCACTGCACTTCTTATTGTTCTCATACAGTGGCTAATGAACTGGAAGTCTCACATATTCCCAGAAAACAGCATACTTCTGCGTTACAAAATAAGGTGGAGAGGTTCTAATGTGACAACATAATCTATAGTTTGACAGCATACCTTGTTTTTTCAGAGTAAGAAAAAAGAAAATAGGTACACAACTGTCAGGGATCCCTTCAAAAGGCACTATGTACATTTTAGGTGCTAATAGGTACTAATTAAGGTACATTTAGGAGTAAACAAGGTGCAAAGATGTACCTTTTAGCTTTTGTACCTGAGGGTACTGCCCTAATGACAGCTTTGCACCTTTTTTTTAAGAATGTAGAAACAATGTGCAAAAACAGTTGCTGGTAGCCATTTACTTTTTTTTCCATACTAGGGAAATCAATGGCTGCCGCCAACCGTTGGCTACCAGCATTCTTCAAAATATCTTCTTTTGTGTTCAACAGAAGAGAGAAACTCATACAAGTTTGGGTGAGTAAATGATGGCAGAATTTTCATTTTGGGGTGACCTGTACCTTTAAGGTATGTGTCTTCATTTTCATAAACAAATCAGTTCTGAGAAACTAAACTGAAAAGTGTGACAACTAGCCCCGGTCTTCTTTACTCTGTGAGATACATAACCATCTCAACCCATATTGACAATCCCACATATTGTTTATTGATTTTTTTAACACAGTCTATTGTAAGTCCTCTGGCCTGGAAAAGTCTTTGAAATATGAGTCAGTACTGTTTTAGGTAAAGAACTGAATGGGCACAAAGGTTGAGGCACAAAGAGCAAAGGAGTGGTATTTGTTATATCATGAGGGTACAACATGTTCTTGTCCAGTGACTCTGCTATGGGCTTCTCGGGGCAAAACAGATTTTTTTTTTTTTCTAATTTGCCTGATCTTTTACATATTTCCAAAAGGTCACATCTGACACCACATAATTAAAGAAAGATTTTGATCAGCATGCATGTCACATTCCTGTCTGTTAATCAAAAATAGACTTTATATGTAAATGTATATATGCTGTAAACATATACATGGTATATAAATACAGTAGTAAAAGTAAGGCTGTGGGGGGCTTACCGGGGGTCTCAGCAGGACAACAAATATGTCCCATCATTCACTGTTTATAACCTGACTTCAAAGCCAGTATTATTACTAAAGAAACCATGACTGGAGGCAGTAATAATGCTAAACAAACCATAATCAAAACTTAAAGAGCACAGCAGATCTAATAACGTGATAAAGCTGTCTCTAAAGGATTTTAAAAAATGTATAATTTTCAATAACACTGCAAATATAGGTCATTCTTTTTTTAATATATGCCTAATGTATAGATCATACATAATTAGCTCATGTCTGTAAAAAGGTACTCAGAGATTTAAATATATACATTTATTTATATAATTTTTAAAAAATAATATTTTATAAAAATAAAAAATATATAAGAGTATTTATAAACGTGCTAAAAATTACAATTTAATTTAATCACGATTGATTATAACTGACCCAAATATGAAATAATGTTATTTACCGTTTGAGGTTTTTTTAAGTGCAACTGCAATTTTGGTGTAGAGCCAATGTTGTCATAAACAAAAATAAAGGCTCTTAGTTCATATGAGTTCATTTAACTAAAACGTCATGGGGCTCAATTAGACATTCAGTTTCAGAGCAACGTAGCAAGCCTGAAGGGAATCATTTGCATAATTCAAAACCTGTTAAATCAGCGGCGTGCACTGCAGCATAAACATTTTCACATGTACTGTACCCCCTTGTACTGTACGACCTCTCATCCAAACCTCATCTCTTTGTCCACTAATCACTTCCACAAAATTGTTTGGACAAAGACAAAACTAGGCCAATAACAGTCTATTTTTCTCCTCAGCTTGTTTGAAGCTCTGTTAATTGTTGCATTGTCCTTTGTTGACTTGTTTGCTAAATATGAGTAACAAAGTCAAAGGGTGATTTCACATGTTAAAAACTTCAGAATAACTGAAATAAGCTACCATTACAGAATAGAAAAAAGGATGACCATCATTGTGAATTATTATTATACTCTTTAGACTCTCCGGAGCTATCATACACATTATACAGCTGCAAAGTGCTTTGAGATAATTGTCCACTTTAGTCTACACATTGAAGATTATTTAAATCAGTTTCAATATGTTTCAACAGACACAACACTGTCTGGACGTCACAGGACATACTTATCATCACATATTGTGTGAGGCATTAATAGTCAGTTGGAAATATATTTCCGTCTAATTATCCTTCTCAGGAACTCTGAGTAACTATTCTGCAATCAATCTTTAGTCTTCGAAAGTAACAAAAGGTGTAAATGTAATCTGTGGACCTGTTCCAAATAGGACATGACAGCCAGGGCATCTCATTTCTCGAGCCAATTTCTCCATCAGTATAAGATTCAAGACAAAGATGGATAGAGAGACAGAGGGAGAGCGAGAGATAATGAGTTGTTTACCTTGTTTCCTGTGGCTTCATTTAACTTTTCAAAGAGTCTCAGGTTCAGAGTTTGATGCATAAAGATAGACAGCTTTTGCAGTTGCAAAGTAGCTGAAAATAACTCAGTGGTTCTCACTGCAAATAAAAAATAATAAAATAACTTTTTATAGAATACTAAAAACTATGCCATTTAATAATGCATTGGCAGAATAGGAAATTGCATTTTAAAATAAGCTTAAAATTGAATCTTAAAAGGGACATAACAACTACCATATCTTTCCTGATCAAATTCTGGTACAAATTTACCTCTCCCTTGGTAATATGATATATACTATGGGTCAAATATGTGATCATGGACCACAAAACCAGTCATAAGGGTCTTTTTTATTGAGTTGTATGCATCACCTAAAAGCTGAATACATAAGCTTTCCAGATAGATTTATGGTAGGAAATTGGAATGGAACATGATCTTGACTTAATATCCTAATGATTTTTGGCATAAAAGAAAAATGGATCATTTGGACCCATTCAATGTATTTTTGGCTATTGCTACAAATATACCTGTACTACTTAAGACTGGTTTTGTGGTCCAGGGTCACATATGTGTTTTCCAGGGCTGATGCCGATACCGATTATTAGACTGAAAACCAGTATTTTTAACCAATTTATATGTCTTTTTATTATTTATAATGTCTTTTTATCAGCAAATTGGTTTTGAAAATGACTGATACAGATGACCATAAAAATGCTTTAAACTGGTACTGATAATTGGCCAGGCCAATTATACATCGACCATAATATAAACAATATATGATCCAGTGTTTATTCCATGTGTTAGGATGGTAAATCACACTTTTGCTGTTGTTTATGCATTTGTGCATGTCAGTTTTTCTAGTTACTGTTCAGTTCATGTCATGTTTAATCAGTTGGGAAACATTTTATTTGAGCAATCTTTAAAATATTAGTTGACTGTCTGTATGCTTAATATCTGCCAACACTATATTTTTTACCTCTATATTTCTTTTCTCCTCAAACTTGCTATTATTAAATCTTGCTATTAGTTAAATCGAGTTGTAAAGTCAGAACTAGGAGATATAAGCTTGCATTTGCAAGAAAAAGTCAGAATTGTGAGATAAAATAGGTAAAGTTAAATGTCATGTAAAATGTTACAAGTTTAAATAATATTTCATGCTGTAACTGTAGGGCTAATACAATATGAACTGTGTATATGAATATTATGTAGACTTATTGTTTAAATCAAATTTATGCTTTAAAAGTAGAGTTCTCATAGGTTTCATCCATAGTCTGTCCGTTTAAATATCTGCGTTTAGCTTCAAATGGCATCTTTATGATTTGCATTCTGATTCTGATATCCGAAGGCACAACAATATATTTTTTCTCTGATTTCATAGATTTTACCCGTTTCCCTCCACATGTTACAAGTGTTTTTCTTCCACTATAATGTGTGCACAGCTGCAAGTGACATAACTGTGACATCTACTCCAAAATGGTCTATAGTTGCAAAGTTACTCGTAGTTACATGTAGTAAAATGTCTATCGAAGTGTCACCAACATTTGATTATGGTAACTTGAATAAACTCATGTTTGATTTTAAGGATACCCTTGTTTTATGTTGTTTTGAGTCGCCACTCTATATGTACAATATAAAATCCTAAAGCAAAACTGGTTAAGAACTAGTTGAGTCTAAGTGAAATGAAGTGAAGTGTTATGTGCATTAGGAGTATCTTGGCCATGTGAAATTTTGGACCAGCACCATAATGTTATTATGTTAAAATATAATGTATCATTTACTTCTTGTACTGAATAGCTCATGATACTATATGGATGAGTGACTTATGCAGATGACAAAAAGTTTTGGCCACAATGGCCTCAACACTAATTTGTTTGCCTCTTTGTAAGCCAGGCATTTTCTTAAAAACTGTCATTCCACCCACAGATGAAAGAGCAACAAAAAAGCAAACAAAGAGGCCAACATAAATCTTGACATGCAGTAATGCGAACAGTTTGTAATCAGATCTGATTGATAAAGACAGAATCTTTAGTCATTTTGTTGGAAAGAGCTTACAGAGATTCCTTAGGGCTTCTGTGGATGAAAATCCTTGCCATATTTTATAATGCCTGCCATATTTTCTGGTCAATTGCCCATTTTGCAAATGGTGCAATTATGAACCAGAACAAAAAAACGCCATTGCGACTTTCGTCAAACAAGAACTAGGAATAGACAGAATCATGCTTGTACTTATTTATAATTTATTACAGATTTTCCAGTTGGAAAATCTTACTAATGCCCTGCAGACTGAGCTACTTAAGAGACATGAAGTCAAAGACTTAATTATTGGGAATAATGCTAAATCAATCTGGGGGTACTGGGCAGCATACTGTACAATTCCGAGCAAAGATCATCATTTTTCTATCAAGCGACTTCAAAGAAAATCCAAACATAATGAGTGCAGACTATAACACTAAAGTCTGTGCCGCACTTTAATTACTTCAGCTCCTCTGGAGAACTCTTACCAGTAGCCTACATTCTTGCCATTCCTATGATTGTACATGGGCACAAAATGGGATTATGCTTTTACTTAAATGGATGGTTTCCCAGTAGGGTTTGCTTCAGTCGGGCACTGCAGAGCAACTTGACAGTGAGCAGTTTTAGTCAAAGTAGACTAGTTCAGAGTCGCTCATTGTGAAGCGAAGCCATTGTGAAGCTAAATTAAGCACCCTTTCAATTCAAAGAACCAGTCTGCAACCCTCACCCCAGCCCCAACCGATCCACAGAGCAGCACCACAAAAGTGTCTTTGCTTACAGAGGAGCTTTGTGCGTATAGTTAAGACTATCTTTCCTCTTTTCATGGTATGGTGAACTACTTGATTATGCCATTGCTGTCCAATTGCCTTCATTTGAGACACCCAAAGAGGGACAAGTGGAGCCTCAGATCAGCACTGAGAGAATTTCAGACACTAAGGCTCCTTTGCCATTTTGTTTCACTACTTTACAAACTTGTAAAAGTGGAATGAGTGCAGTGTTAAGCAGCTGAATCCTGCTTTGTTTAGATGCCAAAGCTATTCCATTACTGTCAATGGTGTGCGCCCCAGCGCCCAGAATCTGTGTGTTTGTGCAAGTAAAACAGGATGTGGGGTAGTGGATCTACATTGGCATGTTTTTTTACTGGGGGAAACATTTGTGTGCACATGTGTGTGCTGTGTATGTGTCACTGTTATATAAGTACTCCCTGCTGTCCTCAGGGAGGTGGAAACCAGAAGCTGCTGCTCCCTGTACGAAATGTCTGTTAAACAGGCCCAGACAGAATCTGCAGGCTTTTTCTGCTTTGATTTTAAAGGGCACCGATTTTGTCCCTTTTTACAAGATGTAATATAAGTCTTAGGTTTCCCTACAATGTGTCTGTAAAGTTTCAGCTCAGAATTCCCAACAGATCATTTATTATATCATTTTAAAAATGCCTATTTTGAGTGGAAGCAGAAACATGTTATCGTGCCTGTGTCTTTAAATGCAAATGAGCTGCTGCTCCCCGCCCCCTTTTCCAGAACAGGGCTGTGCCTTTACAGCTCCTACCTCAGATACTCTGTGAAAAAAACATCTGTTTGGTTTAGATGATCATGTCTATCCCACTGAAATCATTCGTTTTAAAGCCATATCGGTTTAAATTCTGATACACATTTTCTGAGCGCACACATACGGAGCACGCACACAGAAAGCGGCTGTCACACGGCACGTGAGTACTAAACTAAGTTCTCTTTCATATCTTATTGTGCTTAAACTGCCAAATACACACAAGTTTATGTTAAAAACACACATAAGTTACAAAAACACAGTCGGTTGTGTCTTTGAAGTTAAACAGCTGGGAAAGAAATTGTATGTTTATTTTAGATCTGCGTAAATGACAGGATTGTAATATACAGTACCTATACTGCTGTCTACACTGTTAATATGCTCTTGAATGCTGCTCTTGAATGAATAATTTCTGTAGCTCTAATAAGAAGACATTTCGTTGCCTTAGTATTATAAGGTTCTATCTGCATTCTGAGCACTTTTAAGATATTGAGCTTCAAAGTTTTTGTGTTCTATAGACTTCTGTACATAGAACCATTTTTGTTTTCTAAAAAAAAGGCCCAAAATGTACACAGCTTACAAAAGAAACATTACATAATGTAAATAAGTTGTCGCTGAATAAAAATATGTGAATAACTCAATTTTGACAAAATGACAAAATGACGATTTCTTACTTGAATGCTGCTTTTAAATGCTCTATAAACATGGCAGATTGTGCACGGTTTGACGGCACCTTTTACGGATTCTGTGAACGACTTGTTTTGAGACACTTTTTATGATTTATGGGGAACTAAAAAAAAATGAGCAGGTGGATTTTTATCGTCTCACGACTTCATGCATTACGAAAACATTCCAGGATTTTTCTCCATATAGTGGATTTCAATGGGGATCAGTGGGTTGAGGTTCCAAATTGCCGTTTCAATGTAGCTCTACACGATTTCAACTGAAAAATAAGGGTCATGTCTAGCAAAATGATGTCATTTTCTAAAAAACTAAAAATGTATATACTTTTTAACCACAAATGCTCATCTTGCACTATAGCTCGACTTCACGCATCACGTAATCACATTCGGAAAGGTTACGCATGGTTAATTCTTTGTCTGTGTACTGTGGCTATACCACTCCACTATATGGAGAAAAATCCTGAAATGTGCTCCTCAAAAACCTTAATTTCTTTTCTACTGAAGAAAGAAAGACATGAACATCTTGGATGACATGGGGAGTGAGGAAATGATCAAGAAATTTAAATTCTGGAATGAACAAATCAATTTTCGATCAATTTAATGCATCCTTGCTGAATAAAAGTATTAACATCCCTTAAAAAGTTACGCTCTCATAAACAGGATGCAATATAAAATACACGCACAGTAAAACTGTGCGCTCATTTTTCACTCACACTGCTGGTCAAGGACAGGCTGTCCCAGTGCTATATGGGTATTTTCTCTGTGGGTTTGGACCATTACAATTTCTCCAACATCAGCTTTTGTGATACTAAATTATCTCAAAACAGAACACTTAGCGATGGAAGACCGAAGCGAGTGAAAGACCTAAATCATTCTTACATCTCAAAGCTGATGAGGAAATACCTGAGGACTGCTCCAAATGAGATAGTGACAAAATGATTTCATTGTTTTACTTTAGATCCTGATAGAACGATTCTCAGTGGAACCTGCAGAAAACTGGGAGGACATATAATGAAGCATATAAAGGGGAGATAAAGATATGGTGCACTGGGAAGGCTAGTTTACGTTTGAAGGTGATAGGATCTAAATTGAGGAAGTGGGGCACAAAGAGTTGTCTCTCTGATGTTATTGAAATCCATGGAGCAGACAGAGATAAAACTGTGCTTTATCACCGAATGAGGCACAATCCATCTTCATCTCACATAACACTGCCAATATACAAAACGCACACACAATTTTCCTGCTTGTGTTGAACTTAATAGAGCAGGTGTCGGCATTAGGCCATGATAACATTGAGCTTGCAGCCTTCAAACAAATGCAAGGACATACAGGCACTGACAGCTGTTAACAGGGTGCAAACGCACACTTTCAGCAGTTTGCATGACTGAGTGACATTTTGAACTCGCCACAGGGAAAACTCAAGCCATTTCAAACTTTGTTATCATCCTTTCTTTTCTGTCAGTGGCTGCTGGGTGCTCTAGAGAAATGGTTGATGGTTGAGTGTTTGTTGTCATAATATTACACCACTTTCTATTATCATAAAACATAAGAGGTGTTAACACTTCAAATTAGATGATTCACGTTACTCAGATGAGATGTGAAATGAAATCTCTCTTCAAATACAAATAAATAGGATGTGAAATATTCAAGTCTACAGTGAAAACTTTCTGCAGTTGAAAAGAACATGACTGAAATTAACCAGCACATTAAACAGCTTCATAGAGGGAAAAAGTCCAGTGGGTTTTTCCTCTTGTGCTCATTTGGATGCATTACAGAATGCTTTGCTCAAATTACATGGGTGGATTCATCAATAAGTGATGCAACACTTGGACTAAAGTGGGCTAAGCACTCAGCCTCTTCCATCCTGTGGAGCACAGGCCTGTAGTGTGCCACTGTAATGTCCCAAAATTCAGCAAGGGGAAAGAATGAATGCTGGATCCTGAGCTGCCACAGCAGCTGTGGAAATGTTATGCTTGGCTGAGACAGCGCTAACAGCCACAAGTTCCCATGGATGATGCATTGATGCCTGCACAAATACTGGTATTGTTCACCAAAACAGCCCGTTAACTTAAAGGGACAGTCTCCCAAAAATAAAAATCACACAAGGATTTTCTCACCCTCAAGCCATCCGAGGTGTACATGACTTTCAGGCGAATACAATCGGAGTTACATTAAAAAATGTCCTGGCTCTTCCAAGCTTTATAATGGTAGTGAATGGGTGTTGAGATTTTGAAGCTAAATTAAGTGCATCCATCCATCATAAAAATAACTCCACTTGACTCCAGGGGGTTAATAAAGACTTTCTAAGGGGAAGCAATGCATTTGTATTAAAAAAATATCCAAAAACGGTCACAAATTAAAAATACAAAACAAAGATTTGTAAAGATAAATGACGGAGGATTTTGATATAAGTCGAGAGGAGACTGGTTTGCCATAAAACAAAACTTGGTTCTCGTGAGACCAGCATATTCTCACCGGAGTTTATGCTACGCCTAAGTCCTACATCATCTCTTTTGAAACGCCACTCTCTTGTGAACTCGCGTACGACAGTTAGCAGAAGCTAGAGATTATGGTTTATAACGTTTATAAATATGGAAGCCTTAATAAATCTCTGGACTTGCGTGGAGCACTTTTTATGATAGATGGATGCACTTTTTTGGACTTCAAAATCTCAGCACCCATCTACTGCAATTATAAAGCTTGGAAGAGCCAGGACATTTTTTAATGAAACTCAGACTGCATTCATCTAAAAGAAGAAAGTAATATTCGCCTAGGCTTGAGGGTGAGTAAATCATGGGGTAATTATAATTTTTCGGTGAACTACCCATTTAACCGTAAGCTACAGGAGAAATAGGTATATTTTCACATATTTATATATCTTTTCGTTATTTTTTTGTGTTGGGAATTGGACATTAAGACAAGATCTAGTATATTTAAGAAATCATTTCTTCATGAGAACTATTGGCTGGATTCACAATGTGAGTGATTTCAGGCCTTACTATTTTTGAGCGATCATTTGTGCTCAGTGGCATTTTGGTGGGTGACCTGTAAAGCACTGTCATTATCTGGAGTGATTGAATTCAGCTAAACGGGGTAGATTATTTAGTGCCAACTCAGGCTTTCAATCACTGAAAAATGATTTAGGGTTTTGTGAAGGAACAGTTAAAGATAGTATTTTGCTACTGTGTTTACAGAATGTTTGGACTGGTGATGTTTAATCATAATATCTAAGCAATATAACATGAGCTGTGCTGCAGCTACAGATTATCACCACATCTGTCATTGTTCATTAGCCAAAAGGCCACAGTTAATTAATCACAGCTGTGTTTATAATCGAAAAATGACTGCATCGCAACATTTCTTTTATAAATAAACAAGACATTAATATTGATTAACTGACATTTTAGTTAACTGACATACTTTGTGTGTTTTGTTCTTTCAATTAAATTAGTAACAAAGTCACAGTATAACTAACATGTGTCTCAACACAGTAGTTTCTGCATGAATCAGCATTTTGAACAAATTGGTTAAGTAAATGATTCAGTGACTCGCTGGTAAATTTCCTTATCAACCATCAGTCTCACAAACCACCATGTTTGTAGTTCTCAACCGATTTGCTCTCCAAAGCACGATGGACTGTCGGCAGTATTGGCTATTAGACTGTGCATGGATCCACACTTCAAAAATCTACCAAAATGTTTCCTGAGGCTTTTAGCATACCGTATTCAGCAAGCTATGCTTTGGGACACACTTATTTTAATCTCATTAATCAGCGTTTTAGAATGAATCGGTTGAATAAATGATTCAGTGACTGATTCACAAAGTTCCTTGTTTATTTGTTCCTGAACGAATCAGCCTTTTTAAACGAATTAGATGAATGAATGATGCAGTGACTCACTCATAAAGTCACTAATTTTGTTCCTGAATGAGTTGAGTGAGTGATTGCATGACTCATAATGACATTTGTTTCTGAATGAATCTATTTTTGAAACTGTTCTGCCATGGTTACATAAATAAATTGTACTCAGATTAGTGTTAACATTTGAAGCTTGTACTTTATAATGTATAATAAAATAAATATAATGTTATGCTTGGCAAAGACGCACTGTTCTCTCAAGAGCAGGAACTGTAAAGGACTTTTAAAGTACATGAATACAGAGACAAGGGTGAGACTGAGGGTAAAGGGTAAAAAAAGCTGTGTAAGGACACTAGGAAGACTCAAGGGAGGTTGTCATTCATTCAAGGATATAAAGCTTAAATCTCAGCACTACTGGTCTTAGGTGGGCTGTTACTAGAAACCCATCTGAGAGTGGGCAGATGAGGGTGCAACGCTGGAGTAAGTGCACTGATCGTTAAATGCACTGATGAGAGGAGATGGGTTAGAGGCATGGGAGCATCTGTTTTTAGTGTTTCCTCCCTCTGTTTCACCTTCACGTCCTTCCGCTTTAGTACTTAGACCATTGAAGGCCCATCAAAGCTGTCTCACAGACACTTTAAAGTTTGTAGGTTTGCTTCAGGACAAACAATAACAACAACAGCAGGAGTCCTGTATTTTGTAGTGTGGTGAAGTACTGGGCTGTAAAATACTTTGTGTACTTCATTGCTATACTTAAATGTAAGTACAAATTAAATGTAAGTACAAATTACTTAAATGTAATTCGTACCTTACTTGAGTAAGTTGAACACAATACTTAGAGCACGAATATATATATATATATATATATATATATATATAGACAATTTTACTGAGTTAACAGCTCAATTTAATGTTATTTATTTCATGTTTATGTAGAATGTCTTTTGTTATAATCACCCATCCACAACCACCCATCATCAGTCACCATACCCCAATCTTTGAGCTAATGCAAACCATTTAACTGTAATAACCATCAATGAAGATGGATAAACCTGACTCAGTATGAGCACGGTTAGTGATCAGATTATCAACAACTATGACAGATTATAAAA
The DNA here is from genome assembly GCA_019740295.1 of Labeo calbasu. Lineage (NCBI taxonomy): Eukaryota > Metazoa > Chordata > Actinopteri > Cypriniformes > Cyprinidae > Labeo > Labeo calbasu. The sequence goes on along the minus strand of JAHKKF010510719.1, from coordinate 1,463 downwards.
CAACAAACAAAAAAGTCATAAAATCAGCTGTTGACAAATTTCAGGTGTCAGAATGTAGGTTTCAGTTGGATATCTGGATATCACTCATTTTCAAGTTACTTACTAGTTAGTGGGAAAGTCTGTCTCTTGATTTCATCAGGCTAGTGAAAAGTTAATTTTTCTATGCTTAAGTAATGATTAAAAGCTCAAGCTTTTACTCATATTACATTTTTAGATATTAGTTATTAGTCAAATATAGAAGAGAAGTTAACACCTTACTTGAATTTTATATGAAAATAAATTTGAATAAAATTCATGAATAAAAATTACAAAAGCTATATATAGTTGGATTTATGCATAAGCTGTTTCCACAACCAAATTGCATATTAAGCACATTTACATGTTAAATATACAGTACTAAAGCACACACTGTTTAACATACTTACGTTACATTACTATATGGACAGTAGATATTATGAAATATTTCAGATTAACATTTTACAAGCATCATATGTGTAATGTAATTGGGGAAAAGTCACAATTTTGCTAAAATTAACCATTGCAGAAAATATAAGAAAGAATTCTTCTGTGACTATAGTGTACAATATGTATGAAAGAATAAAGCTTCTCAAGTTTGTAGAATGACAAATGATCAAAAGACAGGAATAGAAGCGAAGGGTGTAGGGAGAGCTGCTCTTAATGTGGAACGGCTGAAACTCCCATGGAGAACATCCACGTGCGCTAAATCCAGCAACAAAGAACGCAAACTATTTTAGGCACTATGCATTTAAAGAAACATCTATGCACGCATAAAGTACAACATTAAACACACTAAACTGTTGTCCGTAAGCTTTAACAATTATCAACTAATCTAACAAGATACTTTGCTTTCCAATCACAGCACTTAACATTTGCAAATAATTTTAAATATATTTACATTTTATATGAGACATGTGATTAAGTAAGTACTGTATTGCAGAAGTACTAACGCTATCTCACAACCAATTTGTATATATTTTACATAACAATGGAAATTATGAAACTTTTCGGTCTTAATCTACTGTATAAGTACTGTGTCCAGCCACATGAGCACAGCAGATTCATATTTTCAAATTGAGCATAGGACACTGTAGAGAATTAATTCAGCATGAAAGTTAATAATTATGAAAAAGGACAGAATTGGTGTAAATGGAGTATGAGGAAATGGGGGGTCCAAGACTGAAACTAATTCCTCAGCTCACTGACCCATCATTGAGCACTGTCTTGTGAAGAAAAATTAATGAATGTCTTGAGAAAATGACAGAATGTATGAACATTCATTTAGAAAGTTCAATGAATGAAAAAGTCAAAAGAAGTACAGAGAAAGTAAGTTAAAAAGAAGACAAAATATAATTCTTACATGGTAACACTTTACAATAAGATTCGATTAGTTCACATTAGTTAAATTCATTAGTTAACATGAAAGAAAATTGACCTTGTATACA